>BRDA01010454.1:62827-79409 GCA_036984385.1 Crenuchus spilurus
ATATATATATATATATATATATATATATATATATATATATATATGTGTGTGTATCCATATATATGCTTAGCCTGGTTTCTTTGTAAATGCCTGAAGGCAGACGGGCTCTATAGGTCAGACGGACTGTCTGGAGACAGCGGCGTTTCTCTCCCACATCCTCTAATTAAGGATGAAAAAGGGTGTCGTATCCAGCCTGCTGTTTCTCCACAAGACATATGATGGAAGGCAGGGTTAAGTAAGGAGAACAGAGAGAGAGAGAGAGAGGGATTCAGAGTAAGGAGAGGCAGAAAGAAAGAGAGAGAGAGAGAATGTGCTCGTTCTGGCCCCCACATGCCGATGATGTCATCGCACAGTTCTGCCGTGTGACGGCGAGAGCCATTTGATCTTTTTATTTTCGTCTCCATTTCATCTTCATCTCCCGGCTTATCGGGGATCCGTCGCTGTCCGCCAGATCTGTCCCCCCATTAGGGGTCGCCCCCCCACTCTGTCCCTCCTCCTCCACCCCTTCCTCCTCAGGGGTGCTCTCCTTTTGTTTATGTAACAATCCCGGCACTGCTTTAGAGTGGAGCGCGATCCTGGAGTGCCGATGCTTGCCGATAAGGCCGGCTCAGGAGCGAGATTCAATTAGGAGGAGATAAAAGGCTGTCCTTGAGGATGAGTGCAGATAACGAATTGGAGTGGCTCGGCCGCCCGCCTTTGTTTGCTTAATTAATGATGACCTCATCGCTAAAAATGGCTACTGCTTCTGCCGGCGTCACGAGTGGAGCCATCAGCAGATTGGAGAGTAGGCAGGGCGCCAAAGCCCTGGGATCACACTCACACTCCCTCTCCCTTTCTCTCTCTGTCTCTTTCTCTCTCTCTCTGTCTCTTTCTCTCTCTCTCTCTCTCTCTCTCTCTCTAATGTACTCATATGCATGTTTAAGATTTCTGTATAGAATCATGAGATGGTGAAGAACCATTTGTATGCTTAAATTGCTTTTTTGTGTTATCTAGCACCAAATGAGGTTCCATTTTTGTTATGACATAGAGCTTGTGATTAGTGCTGTGTGTATATAATGTACAATTAATTTCTAGGTTAACAAATCCGTCCGTCCGTCTGCCTGTCTATTAGTCTGTCGATCTGTCTGTCTCTATCTGTCTGTCTGTTTGTCTGTCTGTCTATCTATCTGTGTCTAGGTATCTGTCTCTGTCTGTCTGTCTGTCTACATGTTTGGAGTCCAAAATTAACTTTTTTAGTTTAGAACTGGATCTGTGAGCCTAATATTGCTGACAAACACTAAATTACAATTGTCACCCAAAAAAGCCCCATTATTTCTGTAAACATACAGAAAAACATCTCTCACCTGACTCAAACCCTCATCCACATCTTACTGAAGCTCTCACAGACCTTATCCACATACAGTCTGAGTGAGTTGTTCATTGATGTTACAGAAACAACTGTGCTATATAGATGACTATTGAGTTTTAGTGTTTACTAGCAGCTACATCTGAAATAAATATAAAATTGGGTACATATTTTTTCTGCGGGTTCTATCAGCTCCACTCTTGCTCTTGAGACTGACCATGAGAAATGAACACTGGATGGGTATCAAACATGTTCAGGACCACAGAGATACTGAGACACCGAAGAAAAGAACTTCAGACATCAGAGCGGAGCTTTTTTTATTGCCACGGCATTCGGTGTGTTAACCAGTCTTCGAGCCAAATGCCACACAGGCAGTGATGTAATGCCCAGTCCACTTCAATTGGGCTTCAGATGAGGTCACTGGGTTTGGTATTTTAGCTGTACATGTCCGCTGCCATAACATTATGACAGGAGACCGTTGGCCAATTAACTTGTACAGCGTATGAATCTGGGCCCAAGTACAAGGCTTTTGTAAAGGGCACAAGACAAGCAGACCTTTCTCAAGCCACTTTGTGCTGCATGTGTGCAATTTTTCAAATGATTTGCTGCTCTAATTCGGCTCATATTTGCAATGAGCTTGACCCGAAACTCTCTCGTTTTATGTGTGCCACATGTCATTTCCATCTATGTGAAATGAAGATGTATAGACAGTCCAGCTCATTAAGAATGACGTCATTTCACTTGGTGCCATGGATGCAAATTAGGCCAGAAAGGAATGAGTAATCATTCAACACAAGGATGATCTAGCTCATTAGCATATGTGACATTTTCTCTAGACAGTAGGTCCTGTTTTTGCAGGTGAAGGGATATAAACAGCCTCAGTACCTTTCATGCATGGTGGACAATTGTTTATGTCAGTATCTCCTAAATGCATTGATTTTTGTTTTGATTGTACTGGGTGAGTTTTTGGTTGTATGGGCAGTTTAAACTTTATTTTGGCTGCATTAGGTATGTTTTTTGTGTACACCCATTCTTTGGGTTTTTATTTTGCACCTGTTTTCAAGTGGTACTGCTGCTGACCCTCGCTTTAGTTTGATGTGCAGCACTCAGTAACGTGTCCAGAGAGGTCTGGTACACTCAGTAAGCATAAAAGCATAAAAAGCATAAAAAACACTGAAAAAACAATGGAAATATTTCAGATGAATGCACAGGGTGATGCTCACTCAAACAAGCAACAAAACCAGGATGAACAACGAACGAGGAGTGAGTGAAAAATGCATGGGTGGATGTTTAGTTTTTGCGACGATGAAAACAGAGTGGACAAATGATAACTGGGACAAAAATTCTCTGAAAAAAGTCTACGATAACCAGTTCAAACGATACCTGGTGATCCACTGTATGGGCGGGGGTTTAACTGTAACAGGTGGCATTTTGGTTGTATTTGGTGAGATTGTTGTATTGCGTGGGGGTTTAATTATATGGACAGAGTTTTAACTCTATCAGGTGATGTCCTGGGTGGTGCTTTTATTGTATTTTGTTCAATCTTAACAGTATCAGGTGGTGTTTTGGTTGTACTGGCTGGGCTGTTGGTTGTATTGTGGGTTTTTTCCTGTATTGGGTAGGGTTTGGTTGTATGGGCAGACTTTTAAGTGTGTTGGATGGGGTGGTTATTGTATTGGATGGAGTTTTAGTTGTGTTGGCTGGGTATTAATTGTGTTGGGTAGGTTTTTTTTGTATTGGTTGAGCATTTGGCTGTATTGGGTGCAGTGTTGGTTGTAGAGTATGGGTCTTAATTATATCAGGTGGAGTTTTGGTTGTATTTGCTGGGGTTTGGGTTGTATTGGATGATTTTTTTTTCCATAATTCATGCATCAAATGGTTAAACTTCATTCTAAGATGTAGCACACCAGCTCCATGTTGGAATATTATGGCTTGTATTCTAGCTAACACAAAGAGAGGGAGAGAGAGAGGACACAGTAATGCCATGTTAGCAAATTGCCTTTTGAAATACAAGGCTAAGACCAGCAGGTTCTTGCCCTTGGTCTTCTTTGTTTCTGACCTATAGACACACAGATATGCCAAAGGACAGGCAAAAAAGAGACACTAAGAAGCTGAAAGAATAAGACAGGTGTGCAAAGAGAGAGACAGAGAGACATTTGCTTCTTCATGGTTTCACCTGAACTGACCTTCATGTCCCTGGAGGAGCAAACCAGAGTAGAGTGACCTCACATCCCAACACCAGTGCCTAATAATGAGTCAGCCTCATCCCAGCCGACATACTGACCAGTCCTGGACTAGACACTTACAACTCCCACACATGAGCTCAAGATCATCCTAACCTGAAGCTTTTCAGCCCCTCACACTAATCTTAACAGTGTAAGGCACTGACACCTGTATATAGCTTCTATCTACACTTATTGTCCATTTTAGCTCCACTGACCATATAGGTGTAGTTCTACAATTACAGACCGTACTCCATCTGTTTCTCTGTATACTTTGCTCAGTGACACTGATGAGGTGTTGGTGTGTTAGCACGTGTTCCACTGTCCACTCACTGTGTACTCTATTACAATCACCTACCTTGTTGGTCCAACTATTTTCACTCTAGTAGTTATACTGAGGGGCTCATTACCTATTGAGAGTGGCCTTGAAGTTCCCCAAATCTCAGTTCCATCAAGCATTTGTTGGATGTGCTGGAAGAAGTCTGCCTTAGTGTCAGATGCCAAGGAAAATCCAAAGAAAAAAACTCAGGAAAAGAATATTAGAAGAGAGATTAATTATTGGGGTCTTTGGCGTAGACCCTGTCCCCAACCCAGGTCTGCAGTATTTGGTCTAGAGCAGATACTGCCAGATAGATGGATGGCATAGGCAGAGCCACCCATGTGGGCAATAGGACCGGGACCAACCTCGTGGTGGTGGGGAGGAAGGAGAATGGTGTTGACGCATCAGTTCCTGCAATCGATAGAGCAGAAACAAAATACTTCCTTTTAAAGTTGAGTAGTAACTTGTGATTGGCCAGGAAGCAAAATTAATCAGTGATGTAGTCCTAGCTTAGGCAAGTACTGTTGAGCACCAAAGCATTACATTTTTATTGCAGAGCTTTCACTTCCACTTTCATTTCCAGATATCATATTAGCCAATTGGTCATAATGATTTGGCTCATTAATGTAGAGGCAGGAAGACATTTTTAATGCCATGAGATGTATTATTTCTGACGTTTGCCTAATTGGAACAGACCAAAGCCATTGTTTTACAAATACAACCAAAAATTTCAGTTTAATCAATTTAATGATTGCATGCTACCAATCCCATCCAAATATACGGACTAATTATACTCTCATTTTAATCAAACAAACTGTGCTGACAATATGACACATTGTGGTATAATTTATCACCACAATGCTAAATATTGTCTTATTACCCAGCTCTGCCTGCATCAACAGTGTTTTGATTCTTAACTCTGCCCTTGTCAAGATTGTTGGTACTGGCAAAGTGAGAGAGGAAGCAGCTCAGGTGTGTGTATGGTTGAGAGAGTGCTGACAGTTTAACAGGGGATGCAGCTGGCAGCTTAGGAAGCCCATGAAAAAAGTTCAATCCTGCTTGGCAATGGATTAATGTATGCTTCAGAATACCCATATGCTTCAACATACCCAGCCATTCAAAAAATACAGACTCCTGCAGAGGTACAAAGTACAAGCATCCATCGGCACAGGAGTTCCCAAAACGTTCATAGTGTTACACATTGTAATGTAAGAAGTGACTACATGTTAATTCATTGTATCGCTACATGTTAAAACAGATGGGTGTGCTCAGTCAAAGGATTCTGTAGGCTTCTGTCTGCTGGAGTCCATGGGTTATTTAAGAGTCCCAAGACAGAGATCCGTACAGAGATCAAACGCTTTGCGGCACCATTTATATCACAAAAGGGGTCGCGCAATGGATCTCGTGTAGGAAGTTCACTGAGGCCAACGCATCTTTCTTCATCTGGTCAAGACATATGTAGATAGAAATGTCTCACTCTTGACTTGGAATCTGATGAATGTATGTGGTTACAAGTTGTCCAGGTGTGATACAAAAGAAGGAAAAACCCGACCGGCATATCGCAAGAGAAATCAATCTTTTCGTAGGAATTTAACACTGCACAAGTTGGAAGACTAAGGCTTTCCAGACTCATATTCACCATCTGCTGGCCCCCACAAGGCCTCTATGAAGCTGATCAATATTGATTGGATTGCATAAACAGATGTCCCCTTCAGACCCCAACTGGCCTTTGCTGCTTGGTACTTGGTTTCTCTCACTGTATGGGACTCTCAACCTCAGGCAGAATCTGAAGGTCTCTCCTGTGACCAGGCCTGAAAACTCACGCCAGATGAAGATGGGGGGGTGCTTCTGCTTCTGTAGCTTCTTTCGCAAAAAGGAAAGACTGTAATGGCATGTCCAGATGCTTTACTGTAAACACAGCTATTCCCAGGCAAAGGTGGGAATGGACCCTGAAGGCCAATAAGAGCTGAAACTGAAACTTTCATCCTACCGCCACCATTGAGCAAAGGGGACACAAGGTTCATGGAGTTCCACGACCTGAAAACGCATTGACAGTGGCAAGTAGACTTGTGTTTATGCCTAGTCACATTGGCTTTGACAAGTTTGTCTAAAACTGCTGTTGGAAAGCCAGACTCTGTCATAAACATGTGCAGGCTGTGATGTACCTCAAGGCTTTGAGTCAGGAGGCAATTTTGTTTGCCATCGATTGATTGCAAGGGCAGGTCCTTTTCTTTTCATTTCTTTAAGGTACCCTTGCTGCTGGGACTGGCCCCTTTCTCCATATTTGTTATTATAATTGGGTGAGCAGCAATTGGTTGCTGGGGTGAGTCCCTTTTTCCTTGTTTGATGTCTCAATCTCAGCTGCTGACGAGTCACAGCTGAAGATGTTCTACTAAGATGCTCTCTTGCATCCTAGTAGAGCATCCTAGAGGCTGTTTAACTTGGTGAGCATGCCATTTTCTCTCTCATTTATTAGTGCCAGTCATCATTTCATTACATTACTGGTCACTGGCTTTCTTAAGGACTCCAGCATTCTGTGTTTGTTGCAGAGCCATTATGTTATCTTTCCATGTGCAATCAGGCTTTGCCGGTAAACAGTATTTCATACGACCCTACTTTGTCCTTTCCTCTCACTAAATCTACCTTTCCTGTCTCTGACCTCTCACCAGTCAAGAGGGGTCAAAGACTATCTTTCTTTGTTATTTTAAGGATGTATGGGGGGTCTGTATCTGTGAGTGTGTGTGGGGGGGCATTAGAGGCCATCTGTAATTCCTCAGCTTGGTGAGAAAAGGTCATTTCTGGCATCTCAGGTATGGTGGACCCCTTGCATTGTAGCCTTCTCTATTGGCATTCAGAGCTGGTTGTTAGGCCACTTTTGGTGGCATTCCATCCAGTGCAGTTGGGGTACTCCCTTCTTGCAGTGGGTTTTCATCTTGCACTCTTGTTCAAATCCCAGGTTGTAGCATTTGTTATTGTTTTTTTTTTTTTGTTTTTTTTTAGTTGCCACCTCCCAGAGGACCTATCCAGAGGACCTTCAACCCTCCTTTTGTCCATTAGGCTAGCTGGAAATCCTGTAACACTTTCCCCTTTCTTTCACATTTGTTTCATATCCCTGGCACATTGCTATCAGACCCCTATGTTAAAGTTTGTTGAAAGATTTGTTGACTCTGGATTAATACCAATCTAGTGGTCCAGTGGTACACCCCATGCCAGTTTTTGCTTGCTTGCAGTCAGATGCTCAGTAGATCAGTTTGCAGAGTCCTTTATAATATATTAATTTTTACCACAATCAGCCATACCATTAAAATTACTTACTAGTATCTACACTTGTTGTCAATTATATCAACACTTTGTAGTTCTACAATTATAGTCTGTGGTCCATCTGTTTCTCTGTATACTTTGTTCACCTCCTTTCATCCTGTTCTTCAATAGTCCAGACGCTCTGTTGGGACAAATGGATCTGAATCAGCAAAGCTGCTTGAATTTTGAAACACCTCTGTGTTACTGCTGAAGTGGGAATCGACTGCCAGCAGTCAACACACACTAAAATGCCAGCACCACATCAGTGTCACAGTACTGAGAATGACCCACCAAATAATAGCTGCTCTGTGGGGGTCGTGACCATTGAGAACAGGATGAACAATGTATGCAGAGAAACAGATGGACTGCAGTCTATAATTGTAGAACTACAAAGTGCACCTATAGGGTCAGTGTACATAAAATGGATTTAATGGTGATATTAATGTTTTTGCTGAAAGAACATAATCATCTTCAAAGGAATAACAGTCTTACCAAGGATTCTTATCTTTGTAGCTCCACAAAAAGTCATTCGTCATGGCCGGCTTCGGCTTGGTCTTGGTCATGATCATACTGTATTTCTTCTCTGTGGAGTCTAAAAGCTAAGGACTCTTCCAAGAGCATCAGATTTTATAGGCATGAAGTGGTATAGCGATCATTTCAATGATAGTTTTGCCAATTAGTGTAGTAGGATACCACTTATTGGATGTCTTTGCAGTGTCTTTACTTTGGAGCACTAGTTAATTCAGGCTCCTTACTCAGGACAAGTATTTCACCAATGCCAACAAGCCAAACATGTCATACAACTGAAGGGCGTAGCTATTGAAAATACATTAATGTGGACCTGAATTTTGTTAATGCCATTTGTTTCACCATGTATTTAACCAGGCTTGCCAGTTCAGAGCAAATTTTAATTTATATTACTGACATGAGAATGCTGACATCTGTTTATTTTTCTAGTGCTATCTAATGGAAGTGACATGATTATAATTTTCTGAATAAAATAATACATAAAATACAGCTGAAAGTCTTAAATCATTTAGGAGACAGAGAGCAGTGCTGAACTTGCCAAAGTTCATTATGAGAAAGTGAAAGAAAGCGGTATCATGGCAGAGTTTAGTGTAGCTTTTCCATGTTTTCTGGGCACTAATGAAAATAGATGAAGGGATCATATTCAGCCATAGTGACGCACTCATGGACTCTTCTAGACATTTGTCTGGAAGGGGTGTGGATCCTGTTGCCTTAAAGAAGCTCACATCAGTTCTGTGCTGTGTTTTACCTGAGAAATAGACTGAATAAACACCAATATGTCTCAGGACCTACACTTTATTAGTAAAGTTCTAACAAATTCTCAACTATGAAAATATTGTGGGGTTTTTTTCTCATGAAATGGACAAATCCAGTTAAAAGCCATGAAATGTACATTTTAATTGTTAATACTTGAATGTTAGGTTCTGAGAAAAGTTATAATACATGTTATTTGAAGTCTTGTGAAGGTTCAATCCCCAGGCAGGTAATGACTGAAGTGCCCTTGAGCAGTTAATTAATTAGTTAATGAGGGGCCACCCAAGAAGGACTCCAAATGTAAATTAGCACTTTTTTCCAGGGATGAGTGAGCTCTTCTTTGTTGAAACATCATGCTACACCTTGACTGGTAAGGAGAGGTTTTCAGCCACAGATAATGACTCTTTACTGGACAAATCAAGTGATTGTAGTCCATGAATAATGGAGATTTCACCTTGACTGTGAGTGTGTATTAAATAAAGTGGAAACAAGCTCTATATGAATTAAACTACAAGAAAGATGTTTGTAGGTTCAAGACTGCACTCATAATATACACTCTATGTGATAAACAAGTTTTATTTAACAACTGCCATGAAATATAACATCTTTCTTGTAAAAGCTCTGAAATCTATAATATTTCAGATACTAAGCCCATTAAAATATAAACCTAGAGTGAAGTACAGTATTTTGATGACTTGAAATTCATAAAGATGACAGATGAAGAGCCATGAAGGATAACATAAAACTGACGTTCTTGCTTATACAGTAACTTTGTAAAGATAGGAAATAATGTAATTAATGTATTCATTTTGTTACTTAGGATACAAATGTATTCATAATTTATAATTAATTATGTAATTATTATGTCCTGTATTTTTAATTTGAATAATTAATTTCTTTCAATGTAGTATGCTTAGAAATAGCTATTACACTGCAAAACAAGTATATCAAAGCAAGTGAAATCACCTTAAATCTAGTCTACTTATATGTAATATTTTATTTTTGGAGAATGCTGTAAGCATATTATTTGATTCTTTTTCTTAAAATGTGTTATTTTACTGGTATTAAGTAATCTTATTCGATCAAGATATATGTATTAACTTTCTATTATGCATCACCATGCCAGTCTTTTAAAAAAGTCAAATCTTTCACTGTCAAGTCTAAACTCATCTAAAGCTGCTCTTATAGAGTGCAATTTGAGTCCATGAACACTACTTTCAGTTATATTTGAAAATCATAATCAACCATTTAAAATGTAATAATCTAAACTTCTTTCATTTTAATGGAATTGTTCTTTTTTTGTGGAAACGATGGGGCTATTTAGGTGACTACTGAGCTCTAATGTTTACAGCGTTAGCCTCAAAACTGCAGTACTAAACATGCCACATTTGATCTCCTAACATGTAGAAATTGAACATTGTGTACATTTAATTTGTAGTTTCATTTCAGCTATATTTCCCAAAAAGTAAATTAACACTTGGGAGTCTCCTGCATCACCAAATCACATGACTGATTCAAGACATTACAACATAAAAACAAAGTCATTTTGAGCATTTTGAGAACTTTCTTTTGAAAGTTCTGTCATTAGTATTTAAGCTAGTTTTACTTTGATGTTGATAGATCATGTAAAAACAGAGATATGATCATTTAAACCTGATATAAAAATCATATTTGAACATCCATAAAAGAAGCGAGGTGGGAGAGGCATGTGAAGATATCACACAAAGTAGTAGGAGCCCCCCAGTGGACACAAAATGCATCACACCTGCTTTTTGCTGTAAGTAGTTGTATATAACTATTTGGTCTAAAATTTTATCATCATATTTTCATTTTTACAGCATATGTTAATATTTCACACATTTGTTTGGGTATTTTAAAGTGTTAAATTAAAAATAAAGAATAACTGTTGAGGTACCAGTACTAAGTAAGATGTTTGTATGTCAGGCCAATTTCCCTTTATACCAGATGTCTAAGGAATAGCTCCTATTCCAGTGCTTAGAGGAGAAGTGAGGTAAAGAGAGGAAAGAGTTTTCAGCATGTCTCTTCCTCTCTCTGTCTGTCTGTCTCTTCTCCTGCAATATGGCCCATGATTTGTTTCTTCTCTGCTTATGCTGTTGAGAGGTCACCTCCCATTTAGCATGAGGTTTTAATCGCTGCGTTAACTCCAGATCACGCAATATGCCTCTCCAGTAATAGAATTTCTCCACTAATCTCCTCCAGATGCATGTGGTTCTCATTCATATTGACAGGCCCAGCTGACAGGTACCAGGCAACCCTGCAGAACCCCATTGAAAAGTTCAGGTATGCCTTTGTGAGGCCAGCACCGAATGACCCCTGAGACGATGGGATCGTTCCCATTTTCCCTGTCAACTCGCCGTACTTTGGAGGCTGTGAAGGGTTAAACTGATGCCGGCCCATTCAAAACACAGCTTTCTCCAGCAGATGTTGCACTTATTGGGACCAAATGTTTGTTTGTGTTTTGTTACCCTCAAGGGTGGTACGACACTCCCAAGGAAACTGTCTAACTTGTTTAATTAAGCATGTTTAGCCCAATTACGATGATATTCATATGGAGCCTCGAGGTTGAGTTCACGATAGGTTCAGCTGGTCTCGTTCTAGCCTTGGCGAACACTCGACAACTGAAAACTTCCCTTTGGACTGACATCTAAATACACATGCAAGCCATCCAGCATGGCAGTGGGAATCCCTAGTGCCTCATGACATCGAAACCGGTGAGATCTTTCAGGAGCTCCCCAGGGTAAGGAAGTCAGCCCATCTCTGATTTCATATACATTCCTGGATCCCTGAAGATTTGAAAACACATTTTAAAGCTCTTGCTTTGTAGATGTTCCTTTTTGTGTTATTTTTTTTTTACTGACAACAGTGCTTCTTTGTAGACGCATTTTACAGAAATCCCAGAAGTAGATGCAATGCTCTATCATCTGTCAGCCGTTTTTGTTTACCATGTGTTTAGTTGCAGTTGCAGCTATTGACCACCAGGTGTCAAACAACAGCAGTTTTTTTTAGGAATGACAGTATAATGAGCTATAATTACAGTATTAACACTTTAATGAGGTCCAAATATAAGTTCAGATGACTGGGTCAGAGAATCAGTGGCCTCCAAACAGTCAATCTGAGCATTTGTGGGATGTACTAGAACAACAATTTTACTCCGCAGAGGCTTCATCTCACAACTAACAGGAGTAAAATGGTTTTAATGGAATTGCTGATTGGTATATTGTTGTGTATCATCACTGCTGTATTCAAACTAAACAAACCCATAGTGCTGGCCTATGTTTTAGTGTTCCTCATTATACTGACTTTATGACTGATATCTCACTCATGTCACATTTGGTTGTGTCTCTGAGATCATTAACTTACAGCCAACAGTTTCCTAGTTTTATTATTATTTACAGTGTGTGAACTGTATAATTAATCTAAGCTTGAATCTTGTGTATTTCATAATTATATATTCTAAAAGTGAATGATGATCTTGTTGGAAATGACTGAAGGTCATAAAAGGGGTAACTGCGTATTTTGGGCACTGAGTCTGTAATAATGATACAGAACAATGTGACACATGGTTTCTGGTGATGGAGTGAAATTCAGAGCCTGTGTTTTCATTGCAGCAGCTAATGCAGGAGCCCTCCAGTCTGCTTGCCTTGCACTGCTCACGTCCACCACCATCTGACGCAACTCTGACTACAGCTCCATTTTTGTCAAGCTTACAAAATCATGATGCACTCGTTTCTCTCTCCAGCCTCACTGCAGAGATGCAGGAGATGTTTTCAGTACTTCAGGTGGTGGATCAGTGGCTGATCTCTTCTATTGTTTGCACTTGTTTGTCTCTTCTCTTCTGCTTTCTTCTCATCTTTTCTCTTCACTTCTTTTCTTCTCGCCTTCCTTTTTCATCTAAGCTATTCACATCTCCATATCTTCTCATCCATTCTCTTCTTGTCTCTTCTCATCTCTTTTCTCCTTTCTCCTATCCACTTTCTTCTCTTCTCATCTATTCTGGTCTATTTTCTTCTCTTTCCTTTCATTCTCTTCTTGTCTCTTCTTTTCTCAACTCTTCTCCTGCATTCCCTTCTTTTCTCATTTCTTCTCTTCTCATCTGTTTTTGACTATTCCCTTCTCCTCTCATTTCTTTTTCTTCTCTTCTTGTCTTTTCTCCTCTCCTTTTTTATATTTTCTTTTACATTCTTCATGTCTCCTCTCATTGCTTCTCCACTCCTGTCTACTTTTCTCTTCATTCTTCCTTTCTCTTCTTCATTTTTTTCTTCTCTTCTTGACTTTTCTCCTTTCTTTTCTTCTTCTTTTCTTTAGCCTGTGTAAATGAATGTAGACAGGCAGGCCTCTCTGTGTGGGGTAACTCTCTTGCTGGGTTAGTGCTGGCAGGAGGAAGGTGTTAGCAGAGGTGAAGTGAGGTAAAGCAGGACTCTGCCAGTCTGTAGCTGGGCTGGTCCGGGGTGAGCCAGGGCACAGGCAACTCAAAGCACACAGCCAGGGGTTCAGGGGCGAGCAAGAGGACTGCGAGAGAAAGTGATCGTGCTGTTAGGAAAATCACTTCAGCTTAAAGAGAGTTTGATCACAAAATCCACTTCTCACAATATTCCCCATAACTCAGACTTATCAGTCAGTCAAGAACAGTCTCGTGTCCAAAGTTTACTTGTAAGTCTGTTTTCAGCTTCAGTTTTATGCAAATGTTTGGACACTCCAGTCAAATGACACATTTAGTTCATTTGAAGTGAAAATAAATGACACATACATTCTCATCTACAGAAACTAATCAAAACACGTTCTCTGTATTCTAATGTTTCTGTTTACTTTCTGCATGTAATCTAAGGAAAAATCAAACATGAAATACTTAATGTGCTATAACTTTTGCATAGAGTTAGTGTGCATTTAAATGTGCAGAACTTTGTTCTCTGCAGAACTTATTTTCATTTGAAAAATGAATAAAACATGTAGTTTAAGCAGCGGTGCCCAGATTTTTGCATATTACTGTAAATGAACTATTTTGGATGATGGTCCTATAATGTTAGAAAAACACCTAAGCAAGTAATATAATTTGAACAGTGCACATAATGTTCCATTACTCATTAGCTGCATTGGCTATATTTAGGGCCAAAATAAATTCTCAGGAAATTTTACTTAATTTTATGTACCAAATTACTGTGACCCTGACCAGGATTAAACAGGAGATGATGGATGGAGTCAGTGGGAGAAGTTATGAGATGCTCAACTTGCTCAGTATCTTATCTGTGTGAGATCTTATCTGTGGGTGAAGATCTCCCTCAGGAAGTCTAGTAACTATGATGTAGCATCATGTTTTGAGGCACAGCTCACTCAACCCGCAAAAATCAAAGTTTCATCGCTCTGTACATTTATTTCAATTCTTTTCTCTTCTTGTCTGTTGTCATCTCTTCTTTTCTTTGCGTTTCTCTCATCCTTTTGTCTCTTCGCTTCTTGTCTCATCTTGTTTCTTTGCTGTTCACTCTTCTTTTCTTCTGTTTTTGTCTTCGTATCACGAGACCGCATGTGCCAGGGGGCAGAGTCAAGCACCCTTGGAACATGTGCCAGACTGGAGAGAAAGCCCTGATACAGGCTGCCCATTGGTGCATTGGTGGGGCAGGCCACCGCAGCCTGCTCTTAGCTGTGAATTGGGACGAGGGGCCGCCATACCGGTACCATGCCAATAAAACTGGACTGTAGCCTTTGTCTCTTTTCTTCTCTTCTGTTCTCTTCATCGTATTGCAATGTAAAATAGGCCAATATGGATGAGATGGTAGATGGGGGGTGACCTCTGTACAAATCCATTGAGAGGAATCACTGTGGACACACTGGACACTGCAGTCATCACCATCTAGAGGGTGGTGTATGCTGAAGGGGCTTGCATGCTTCTGTCACACACATGCATGCCAGGCGTGCATCTGTAAAACCCATGCAACTTTTATGAGGATGCACACAGCCTGCAGGGACTGGTGTGAAGCGTGTGCACTGAACGGAAGAGTGGCTGCTGTGAAAGTCGAGGGGTTTTCACCCTGGGCAGGTGATGCATGCCATGGGCTGGATGTGGATGGAGTTTGTGCACAGTCACCAGAATAGACACAGGTTACTTCAACCATTCAGCATCAAAGAGAGCCCTGCCTATTAAGCAAACAGTGCTTGTGTTAAAACAATAGATCATGATTTACAATAAGTACTTAATACCTTAATAAACTTTACTAAATGGTTGGACAAACAGAGACACAAGCTCTGCTGTGTCTGATCCACTCTAACACACACTAACACACCACCACCACATAAGTGTCACTGCAATGCAGAAAATGATCCACCTGCTCTGTGTTGGGCATGACCACTGAAGAACAGAGTGAAAGGAGGCCAGTGAGTGTATATTTTAATATGTTTACCAATGAAGAACTCAAAATTATGACTTTTGACTCAATTTTAAGTTGAGTGAACCTCAAGTTGGAGGGACTGACAGTGTAGCAACACCCTTCCTAGCTCAGAAATAAAATAAAAGCACCTTGTAATGCTAAAACAGTTTTATTTTAACTGAGGTAAGTGTTTCTGCTGTTAATCCAGGCTTGGGAAGTAGGTCTCAGCTATGGATAACCATTCTGGACATGAGCGTAGATTCCCAATTGAGGTCTGTTGACTTGTGACTCTTTAGCGTCTCTGGTTTATGTGATAATTACCGGCGTGCCCCTGGACCGGGCCCCCACAAGCGGTCCGTTCCCGTCTTCCCAGTCACGGATCAGCCTGCTGATTTATTCTGATTATCAAAACATACAAAGATATCCAATTCGATCCAAACCACATCCAGAAACATAAAACTTCAAACTGAATTTTTCGTCTCCTGTCCTCGCCCCCCTCTCCCCAACACTCTTTTCCTCTCACCGCACACACACATACACACACCCTCCTCCTTCTACTCCTCCTCCTCTGTCTTTCGAAGTCTTCGGGCTTCTCCTCCTCCCTTCGGCATGGCCTCTCTCCACACGGAGCTGTCAGGAAACTGCCAGATTCTGGCTCTGCAGCCACATTCCACACATGCTTGTGCCAATGAGAGAGAGACTGGTGGAGGAGCAGGCAGTGTCATATCAATATTCAGTCTGAATCACCCCTTGACCCCCTGTCACTACTAATCGCATGAGGAAAAGAGCTGCAGAGGAGCTTGGCAAACACCCCCCTCCACAATCGCGCAGAGCAAGCACAACACAATGGGGTCTGATTGTGTGTTTTGTTTATGATACTGCTTTTCTTCTATTTTCAAAAAAACATTCACTCTGAATTCACATTTTCACATTTTCACACTTACCTCCAATCAGTTCCAGTCCAAATGTTTGCTTCTTTAGCTTACATCTGAAGCTACAAGCCTTGACTGACACTAAACTTGACTGACGAAAATCAGTCCCGCTGTTTTGTCATATGTACATAGTTTTCCATTTACTTACCAACTAATCTGCATTTCATTTGCTAGCTTAGAAGTGGAGCTAGGCTAACATTGCTAACAAACAGCACAACCCAATAGTCACCTAAATTAGCCCAGTTTTATCACGTGCAGTTTTCCACTTACCATCTAAGACATGTTTGCTTTGTTACTTTTGAACTGAAGTGAGGCTAACATTGCTAAAAAAAAAAAAAACACTAGAACTCAGTAGTCCCATAAATTAGCCCAGATGTTTAATCACATTTACTTAGTTTTCTACTTATCAACTACATGTTTTGCTTTCATAGTTTAGAACTGGAGTGAGGCTATTATTGCTAACAAACATTAGAACTCAATAGTCACCTAATAGTTTTTGCTGATAATGTCTTAAACCACCTCAAGTTGTCTACACAGTAAATCTGTCAGTGTTAAATCAACACTATTAGAGTTAAATTAACACTGAGGGTGTCAAAATGTAACACTCCCAGTGTTAATTTAACTCTAATAGTGATTATTTAACACTGGCAAATTTACTGTGTAGGTTTAATTCTGGAGTTTTTTTAATTCATATCTACAGAGACTACTAGGTAACTACTGAGTTCTAGTGTTTTTAGTAATGTTAGCCTCACTCCGGTTCTAAACTAAATAATCAAATGTGTCATAGCTTGATAGTGGAAAAC
>BRDA01010454.1:79509-95756 GCA_036984385.1 Crenuchus spilurus
CCACAGAACAAATTTACCACACCCCACTCACCCTATCCACTCAACCAACTGACCCAACACCAAGCCAAGCCCACTTCACTCACCATATTTGCCCCAGTCCATGCACCCACCCCACTAACACATCTGACCCAATACCTCACAACCACACTCAACCATCAACCCACCCCATTCACCCATCCTCTCACTCAACTGATGCCCACCCTCCTCAGCAACACTACCTTAACCCACCCCACCCTACTCAACAAATTCAACTCACCCCATCCACTCAGCCGACTGACCCAACACCACCTCAACCAAGCCAAGCCCACCTCACTCACCATATTAATCACACCCTGCTCACCCAGTTCACCACACTCCATTGACCCATTTACTCATCCAAGTTTCTTCACCCAAAACTTTCCAGGCTGACCCCATTCCACTAAAACCATCCTAACTTGCCCTGCCCCACCTCACTCTCCCATCCATTGATCAATATCTGATCAGAGGACAACTGCTGATCAGATATTATTTGGCTAGTGGACCATTCTCAGTGCAAGTCTCAGTTCTGTGTGGATCCCAACGTCCCAATGCAGTGATTGGGGCACTGTACTGTAAATACTGTACCATTTTCCTGATGAGATGCAAAACTGAGGTCTTCTAAGGTCAGAAAAAGATTTCTGGTCATTTGCTGGTGTTTGAGGTGGCTGTAATGTAGAAATACTATTGAAATGGCATCTAGAGCAGTCTTCTATCAAGAGGAGATCAAATTGAGTCAATGTAGAGACTGATTCCGACTGTTCTCAATGTGCTACACTTTGCACTCGGCTTATTTTTACATCATTAATTAGACATTGGACACGTTCATTCACCCCACAAGGGTTAGAACAGGGTAACAATGCCTGTCATTGTAGCCTCCTGTAACCCCATGGCTAATTTTGCATTAAATATAGCATAAGGAGTGTAAGAATATTTACCATGCTTTGTTTTCACTGTCAGCTTCAAGGGGAGTGTGGGTGAAATATTGTATCATATAGAACATAAGATGTTTGGATTTCTTGGAAGAGAGGAAACTATGCATGAATTCAAGGCATTCCATCATTCAAATTATTCAACACGGGTCTCTTTGTGGTTGAACAGCGAGTTACCGTTCCATTGTTTTCTATTTAATTAATGTCAAGTTTGTAAAATATACAGACGCAGTGGTCCCCAGAGAGAAGGCCGAGGGGTTTGGGACCTTAGGAAAAGAGATTTTGTCTTGGGCATTCTCGAGAATGTGAGTGGGAAGTTTTCCTTATATACGGTCGACTTTCTGGGAAAGTGGCTAAATCATTCATTCTTTCGTTTTCTTCTACATCTCCCTCCTGCAGCCCATTTTTAACCGTCCCCCTGTTCCATGCAACCCAGACACATCACAGCACATAGAGATGTATTTTGGAAGGCGCCAAACAGATGCAGGTCTACGGTGTACAGGAAAAACGCTAAAAACGAGATGTTTTGGTGCTCATTTTTTTTTCGTCTTCCACCTCTTGGGTAGTGCTGGGAACTGTTTTGTTAGTGTATCGTAACTTTCCAGTACGTAGCCTTCAGAGAAGTCATGTGGTCAGCTGGTGTTTACAAGACATAAGGGTGCCAACTGCAATGTATCGTTTTGCCTAAAAAGTACCCAGAAGACCATTTCCTAAGACCTTTATGGTCAGATGAGATGAGTCAGCTTTGCTGATTTGCTCTGATACAGGAATTAAGGCCATACATAAAGCATAGCATCCTCTATAACATGCTTTTCTCTCTATTTCTAAGGAGAAGTCCTGAGTCTGGTGGATGATCTGTTCTCAGGCTTGGGTTCCTCGTGTGTGGTGCCGGGAAGACGAAGTGGAGAACATCCTCACACGGTTATCTACTCGCTCATTTTCAAGTGCCTGGAACCAGACAGCCTCTACAAGTAAGCTGTTCCTTCTTTGCATTCCTATACTACACTGTGTGTCCAAACGTTTGTGAACACACCTTCTAATTCTGACACAGATGTACAAATGTGCACACACAGCCTGTGGAGTCCTAGTAGAGAAGTCCTGCCAATAGAATAGGACTAAACATGAACCTATTAGCACTATGCCTAATGCTATGTGGCTAGAGGGATATGAAGCCCCTCTGCATTGAGTTGTGGAGCAGTGGAACTCTATGTCATCTGACACTTTTGGGATGAGTTGGTGGATTTGGGGATGCAGAGAGGTGGTGATCATCCAACACCCTGACCTCACTAATGCTGAAATTGTGACTGAATGCAATCAAATCCTCACAGCAATGAAGCCTTCAACAAAAGTCCAACAAAAGCAGAATAAACATTTTTTTTGTTTTTTTGTTTTTTTTAAAGGAAGGCACAGTGAATTGTTAGATAGTCCCAGAAATCAGTTAATTCAGGCTGCACAGCACTAAAGGGACATCATGTACGTTCATCTTACAACTCCAGTTTGTGCCACAAGAGTGCGCCCTCCGCAGGACAGAAACTGAGTGCTCGGTTCTAGTCATCATTAGCCAAAAATCAATGCTTTTATTGTTTTCTTAGAGTTGTTTTAATGCATATTACACAAAGAAAAGGTATGCCATATAATTCATTTTAATTAAAATCTTTAATTGGCAGCTTAAAATAAGATGATATAAGAAATGAACAACTTGAATAGATAATAATCTACTCAAAATAATAATAACACATCCGTCGCCCTTTAGCAGGTGCTCAGAACCAAAAATCAATGCTTCTACGGTTCTTCATATTAGTTTAACGCTTATTCCAAAAAGATCAGACATATTTATTTGAAGTGCCAACAGAGTACTAACAACAACGCCGGGTTCTTGCTTAAGTTATTAAGTGATGCTGTGAGAATAAACTGGCCATCATGAAGACTATACACTCAGCCACAGAAATGTTAAGCCCTGGCGAGGGAGCCCAAATAAACAAGTCCAACTACGCCGACTCCAAAAGTGACAGGCTGTGGTGACCGATTCAGAAGCTAGACTGAAGTTTGCGTAATTGTTGGGTATTTATATGTGTCGTTGCTTGACTGGCTGGAATTTATGGCTAATGGGCTCTGCAAAGGCAACAGACGAGTAATGAAAAAAAAGAGGAATTTAAAAAAAGATGTCTGTTATGTCTGCGTCTCTCCGCCTTCGTCCTAAGCAAGTGTGACTCTGCAAAATATTTGCTCTGGTGGGGGTGGCAGCCACATCCTGTTTGGAGCGTTCTCACTCATGGCGGCCATGTTATTTGTTTGGAGCAGCGCTTTCTTCCTTTCTCTCCCTCGGCGAGCAGAACTGCAGCTGGATTTTATTAACATGAACATATTGTGGTCTCGGCAGCACTGAGTTTTGCAATGGGGGATAACATGGTCACGGTGAATTAGGCAGATCAGAGGGGGGAATGGTTTCGGGTCGAGGCAGCTGGAGACATTGACTGGTCTATTGTTTTGGTCCTGTATGCAAGCATCTCACTTTTGTACTGTAATGAGATGTTTGAGAGTGATAGTTATCTCTGAATTCCTTCCTGTTGACAAGACAAGACCAAAAACGTGAACAGCAAGAGCTGTCTTACTATCTCTGATAGCAGCGATGGCCCAATTTCATAGGTCCAAATACCACAGCAGAATGACGGTGGTGACTTTGACTGAATCCTGGCACTTGGCTTCATTTGAACCATAGTTAAATGTCATAACTCATAGATAGTACAGTTGACTGGCTATAGTTGGGCCAGTTTTGGCCCAAAATATAAATTTTCACATTGTAGGTTGTATTTGGGCCACACAGGACCCAGAGTTCAAATGTTGTGACAAGCCTTAAACATGACTGCTACAGCCAGGCCCACAATACACTTTTGGTTGCCATAACTTACCTGAGAATGCCTTAATCGGGCTGTATTCAGTCCAGAATTAGCCACGATCTGGAATTTAATACCTGAACTGCTGAAGCAAACAATGCTATGTGGGTCTTGTATAAGACATACACAATTCTACATAGCCTTGTAGCTCCATTACAGATACAGATCTCCAGACAGCAAACGTATTGGCAAAGTATTGGCTGATCAACCATGCAGAGGTACTGTACACTATATGTCCAAACGTTTGTGGACACTCAGCTACTTTACATTGACACAAATGTACAAATGCTTGACACAAAGTTTGCCTAGTCCCTGTACAGAAGTACTGCCAATAGAATAGGACCAAACATGAAGGTACTGGAACCATACCTAATACAAGGTGTGGGCTAGAGGTGTATAAATCCCCCCAGCATAAAATCGTGGAGCAGTGGAACTGTGTTCTCTGCTTCAAACAGTACTTTTGGGATGAGTTGTGGATGACATAGTAGTGGTGATTATCCAAAGTCCGGTCACTGAATGCAGTCAAATCCAATGTTCCAAAGTCTAGTAGAAATACTTCTCTGGACAATAGAGACAGTTACTTCAACCAAGGCAGGATCGACTCTTAATTCACTTGAAACAAAATAGATGCTAACTAGTCCTCCTTGCTGTTGAATTGCATCTAACTGAAATGAGTAAGATGGATGTTTTTTTTTTGTTTTTGGTCTTCAGTCTTGCTGTTTTAACCCTTATCTCTCTGTAAGGTGGATGTGGGTAACTGAAGACTTTGAAAATGCTGACATTCATCATTCTGTGATAGTCTGCTGACTGTCACTTGATCCCAGATTCAAAACATCCAAAAAGGAGGACAAGCTCAAATGAATGTCATCACTGCATATGGTTGAATTTATACCATGATCCTATATCCTATATACAGGACAGGATACACAGGACAAAGTGCTATCAACTCACTGGCAGAGTGGAAAAGAACTGAGGGGGTGGGTGGGGGGTCCCGGACCAACAAGAGACATCCATAAGTGAGAAAACGTTGATCCTCTACTAGATTTTACTTCTTATGTTACCCAACAAACATTATAATAGTTTGGTATATAGATATACATATATTTGAATTAACAGAGATTAATTCAATTAAGGAATTAACCTACTTACTGATGTGTCTTCTAGTCAGTTACAAAATTATTATATTATTATCATACAGACTATGAAGTTTAACCAGATAGCAAATGAGTGATAGCAAAAAAAAAAACATTGTTGGATGACAATAAATGACAATTTAACCGGAATTCAACCATAACTTTGGGATTGCACAGTTACAGTTGGACCAGTTTTGGCCTAAAATATAAATGTGGTTCAAGCAGTTCACATGGTAGACTGTGGCCTGATGTATAAATGGTATGAAATATGACTGCTACAGCCAATGCCTGTTTTTTGGCTTATAATATTTGTTATTGCCATGACTGTCCTGCATTTGCCTTAATTGGGCCATATTTGGTCCAGAATCGTCTGCTATAAGGGAAACAAGTAAAGTGTTCTCATGGGTCATTTACTGCTCACTAAATCCCAAACTGACTTAAACTGTGAAATACTTTTGTCTTTTCCATCTTTTTTTGTTTAGTAGTAAGAAATACTGCATTCATTGAATAAAACATTACACAGTAAATGGTAAGGCTTTTTACACTACACTGACCTCTGAAATGTTACTGTGTCACAATCATTTAATATTGTCAGGTTTCATTCAAAATTCTCAGGTTTCATTATATATCCTCAGATTTAATTCCGTATTCTCAGATTTTGTTCAGTATTCACAAATTTAATTAAATATTCAAAAATAATTTCAATTTCAATTTCAATTTCCTCAGATTTAATTCAAAATTTGCAGGTTTCATTAAATATTTTGAGGTTGTCACTTAATTTTTTCAGGTTTTAATATAATAGTCTTGGATTTTTGTTAAATATTCTCAGGTTCTAATTCAGTATTTTTTGGTTTCATTCAGTGTTCTCTGGTTCCTTAAATATTTCCTGAATATGTTGTCACTCAGTTTGAATCACTACATTTAGATTGATGCATCATAAAACATTCATTTACATTCCTACTGACTGCACTAGAGCTCACGATAAACATTCCTGGACCATCATTTTCTTTCTTTAGTGTTAATTTTTCCTGCTTTACTTTTGATTATTGCACAACCTGAAAGGTTACAGCAGAGGAGGTCCAGCACATTTTGCTGGTGAAACTTGGAAGCATTCGCTGATATGAAATGCTGAGGACTGCACAGAGATGCACTGTACCAGTCTGTAGCAATGTTATCAGTGGCAGTTTCAGCTCCCTCAGGCACTCTGTCCCTTGATAAAGATTTTGTTTACGTAAAGAATTACGTCGCAGCAATATCTTCACCTGGTCAACAGCAAGTCTCGTAATCAGGAAATGATAACACTGTTAGAGGCTCCTATAAATTGTTACACATCCAGAATCTACAAGCTACATTTAAAAGTTTTGGCTGTAATCTGAAGCATTTTATTTTATTTATCATCCAAAAAGCTTCTGAAAATGTAAAATATGACAGTTAAGATGGTTTTTCCATTCCCACGTGAATAAATCTGACTTGTGTTTGTGGTTGAACTTCTGAAAGTAACTTAAAATAGCCTGTAAGATCATCAAAAAATAAATAAATCCAACACACGGGCATTGCAGAACAAGATAAACCAGGGCTGATCCTTGCTTTGGCCAAGCATGTGAACTCTGTTTGGCCTGCTAAATAGAAGCACCTTATTACTGTGTAATTATGAGCATCTTCAATATCTATTAAAAATTATATATATATATATATATATATATATATATATATATATATATATATATATATATATATATATACACAGTATATAGGTTTTGGTAGGTACTTGTTAAGGTGTTGAGAAGTGGTTGATATACTAGAATAAAAAGGTTGCTATGGTGTTGCTAGGTAGTTGTAGGATAATTGAGTTTATAATATAATGAGTAGTTGAGGGTTGTGTTGTTAAGGTTTTGATAGGTACATGTTAAGGTGTTGCAAAGTGGTTGCTATAGTATAAACCTGGATGCTAGGCTGTTGCTAGGCAGATGTGAGTTAATAGAGTTTATAATGTAATGAGTGGTTGAGGGATGTTTTGGTAAGGTTTTTGCAGGTACTTGTTAAGGTGTTACAAAGTGGTTGCTATATTATAAAAATGGATGAAGCATGAAGCATCTGACTGTATCAGTGAGGTTTTATTTATTTATTATAGCCCATAATAACTCATACTTTGTCCTAAACAATGTCTTCTAGTCATCAATTAAGACCTAGGTATGGTTTGAGTGGTTTGGGAGAAGAAATAATGTACACTTATAAATCAAAAATGCTAATTTTGTGGAAAAAATGTATTCAAAAAGGTAAACTGTTACATATTCAATACACATAAAGTGACAAATTTTTGTTTAAATGAAGATCGGTGTGGCTTATAGCTCATGAATTGGCTGACCAATCAACCACAGTAATAGTCGGTTGTAATTTGGCACTGTGGGCAGCTGCTTGTCAGCTGACGGAAGCATGAAGTACTCTAAAATCTTGTGGTAGGCATCTTTGTTGACTTTGGACTAAGACAGTGAACCAACACCAGCAAATTACATGTGCACCCAAACCCATCATAGTCTGTAGAAACTGTACACTGGACTTCAGACATCTTGGGTTCTTTGCCTCTTCACTTTTCCTCAAGACTGAAGGACCTTGATTTCCAAGTTAAATGTAAAATTGACATGAAAAGAGGACTAAATTCTGAACATGTTATATGACTGCATTTTGCTTAAAGACAGTATCAGTTGCAAGTAAAGCCCTTTTGCCTGTTAGACAAGGTTCAAGTTAACACAGTCTTCTCCTTTACAGATTTCCTTTACTATAGCCAGTTGTTTAGAACGTTTTCAGGTGTTGCCATATATCCATTGGAATTGGCTTTTTGTCAGGTGTGGAAACAATTGAGAAAATTCCAAATAGGGGAAAAATTCTATTATTAGAAAACAAATGTTGCTGTTGAAGCCGGATGAGCCACCCATTAAACAGCTATTTATGTTCTATTATTGACAAGATCTTTGAATTCTTCCACTAATCCCAAGTCTTTCTGACTCCAGAAAGCTCGAAATGGAGCATTATTAACATACCAGTGAGGTAAACAGTGAGCATTTCCCCCCTCAGCGGTATTGTTCCACATTTATCCATACTGTAAAAGAAAGCCTCATGTGTGCCTTCCATCTGGAAAATAATTGCTTTATCAGATTCAGGTCAAGAAGTCAAGCTTCACATGCTTGCTGGGCAGCTTTAGACTCAATTAGAAGGAGAATTATATGTAAATTGATCTTCATAAAGTTTCACTGTCTCCATAAACTAAAGAGAATGAATGTGAAGATTAGAATCAAGTCCAAAATAAAGGTTTCCGTTTGAAATTAAAGATGATGTCGTGTCTACTGCCAAGTTACAACATGAACCAAAGCTTGTATCACATATGGCAACACGCACAAGCCAAAAAAAACCAGCTCCTCATTCATGATGACTGAAGCTTGAAGCTCCAGTAAAGATGTTTCTGAATAGATTGATCAGGCACAGCAGTGATTTTTCATTTTAATGAGTTTTCATCCTTGTGATAAAAGTATCGGGACACATGTCCATTCAGTGTTTCATCTGAAATCAAGGGTACTAAACCCCAATTCATTCTGATTTTATTTAAGCAATGGTTTCTGTTGTCCAGGGAGGCTTTCTACAAGATTTTGGAACATTGCTGTCAGAATTTGATTGCTTTTGGCCACAATGAGCATTACTAATCATGTTAGATGATCACCACCACCACCGCATCCTCAACTCCACCAGCTCATCCCAAAAGTATTGAATTTAGCAAAGAACACAATTCCACTGTTCCATAGTCAACGTTGGGGGCTCTAGACCCAGCCTGGCATTAGACATTGTGCCAATAGGTTTATGTTTAGTCCTATTCTATTGGCAGTACTTCTCTACAGGGACTAGACAAGTTGTGTGTGTGCATTTCTAAATCTGTGTCAACTTAAAGTAGCTGAATGCATTTATTAGAAGGGGTGTCCTCAAACTTTTGGATATGCAGTGGTGAAACTCAGCGCTCGTAAAGTTGTCACATATAAAAGATATGTTTTTTCAATGAATTAGGGAGGGCTGATAAGGGAGGGTTCTTAGGAAATCCAGTGCCAGCTCCACCACTTTTACATGTTTTACATGCACCACATACATCAGGAAATCACACACATACACAGACACACACTTCCTCTTCTCCGCCACTGTGCTGGAGATGAACTATAGCTGCCTGAAATAGAAACAGCTCAGAGTTTAGGCAAGTTAAACAGAGCTCAGGGCTGAAGGAGTAGCTGGACAGAGGCAGAATGAAATATGTATGGGGAGTAGGGCTGCACAATGTATTGTTTGTTAATTGCTATCAGTGTGTTGACTTTTGCAATACTGATAATAGTTGCAGTATGTAAAGTGTCCATATTGGCCAATATTAGTTGAAAGGTCATTAACCCCCTGGAGTCTGAGAGTTTTTTAGATACTCTGATGTAGTCTGACATTAATCTATGTTTTGATTAAATCTCCTCTAAACTCTTAAACACACTCTAAACATTTCTAGCTAAGACTGTTGAGCTGATAACTGAATAAACAAAGGTGTTGGCTACACACTGGTCTTTACAGTTTGTAGACATTGTATATGGTTTTATTTCTAAAGCTTAACTAATGTGAGGTGATGAGTTTCACTCATTCAGTGGTTCCTTGATTGAATATTTATGAGATAGATGTGATCTTACATTCAGGTAAGAGGTCTTTTGCTCTAGTTCACAGTCCACACATTCCATGACCGGTGATCCACAAATGGAATGTTTGGAATTATCAAGTCATTAACATATGAATGACAGATTGCATCATTTGATGGGAAAAATGCTCTAAAAATGTGTCTCTGCTTATGCTTTTCTCACAAATATCTAAAAATATATTTGGATTGCTGAGTTATGTTTTGTTTCAAGGATAACATCTTGCAATTACAGTATAATTAAGTTAATTGACTTCATAATATAGAACATACTGTGGTAGGTATTATTATTATCAATGTGTTGCAAAATGGTTGTTATGTTATATAAGGTGATTGCAATGGTCTTGCTAGTTTGTTGGTAAGGTGTCCTAGGTGGTTTCTAGTCTGTTGCTATGTCACTTTTATAGAAGTTCTGGTGGTGTCTTGTGTGTTCCTGTAAACAGTCCAGTTTATACTGATTATTGTACTGTACATTATCACATTAATCATAAAGCTAATTGCCAAAACTGTAAAATACACTGCATAAAATGTAGCGTTTTAATTACTTTATTGCTGTTTCATGACATCTGCTAAGAGAAATACAGCTTTAAGGTTGCAGGTGTTAGTCTACAGCCTCGTGAACTTGTCACAGATTATTGATTTTATTTAATTTCCATTTTTATATCTTTTCTGAAAACTGTACCAGCCATCAAAACTCTCAAAATTGGCATATACGTATATTAAAACTGATGAAAAAATCTGAACTTTCATTGATAAAAGTCAGGATCTGTAAAATCCTAAATGAAGTTGAAAACATGAGATACCCCACAGATAATAAAATTTTTCACCTATTTTTTCTGTCCTTCATCGTTGTTAGTCATAAAGGCCCCACACTACACCAACTGCCCTGAATGAAACACCACACACTTTCAGATTATACACACCTGACCAATGGCTCAGAGCCTCAAAACCTGGCAGGAGTTTCTCGTGAAGTGCTATATGCTGAGAAAAGGTGAGAATTTCTCGCATACTAGATGTAAACATAGTGGATGACAGCAAAATGCCAGTACTAGCTGTGAAAACATTCTGCTCAGAAAAAAAACAACGAAAAAGAAAAGTATGTGAATAAAACCATAAAAGCACACATTATAAAGACACATCAAGACCACCAAATCCACCTCGCTCACCACTTAGTCAATGTGCTTTTATCTTTTGTACACACTGTTACATTCAGTTCAGCTCGGCTCTCTTTGGTTGACAGTCTTTTAGGCATGATGTTAACATGGTCAGATTCTTCTATGCAGATGTTAATCAGTGATTGTGCACTTTTTTATAGACTAGTTATAGACTATGACACCTCAAGCTTAGAAGCTGCCAAATACAAAAGTCAGTATGGATTCCTAGAGTGCTCCTTAATGTCAAATCAAGTAAGACATAAGTACAATCATAAGCCTTTAATACCTGCAGGATAAGTGCTGATTTTAGAATTCTTAAAGAGATGGTCTTCAGTCAGAACACAGTGGTGGTACGTGCAGCATCATTTAAAGTGGAATGGGAAATTCACATTCAAATGAATATACCTGAAGCATTATTTAAGGTGGAATGGAAAAATTGTAGTCTAATGAATGAGTCTAACAGGCAGCACGGTGGTTTAGTGGTTAGCACATTCGCCTCTCAGCGCTGAGGTCTTGGGTTTGAGTCCCCATCTGAGCGGAGTTTCCATGTTCTCCCCATGTCTGCGTTGGTTTCCCCAGGGTACTCCGGTTTCCTCCCACAGTCCAAAAACATGGAGGTCAGGTGACTCCATGGCAACTCTCAAATTAACCCTGGTGTGTGTATGAATGTGTGTATATGTTTATGCCCAGATATGGTTGGCACTCTGTCCTGGGTGATTCCCCTAGTGCTCGATGCAGTCCTCCAGGTGGACGGTCGCTTCCGGTTGAGAGTACGCTGTGCGTGATTGGCTGCCGCTTCTCACCGGAGTGTGTGCATATTGAGTGTGTCGATTGTAAAGCGTCCTTGGGTGTCTAGAAAGGCGCTATATAAGTGTAATGTGTATGTATGTATGTATGTATGTATGAATGTTCCTTCGGCTTAATTTAAGGTGGAATGGAAAATTCATAGTCAAATGAATATACCTGCAGCATGACTTAAGGGGGGATTGGAATTCATAGTCTGTATGTACCTGAAGCATCATTTAAGGTGGAATGAGACATTCATAGTCAAATGAAAGTAATTGTTATGTGTGTGTTTACCGCACTGACAGGATAAAGGTGAAGGTCAGTGTCCATATTGATGTAGTACTGTTTCGTCCATATTGTCCAGCCCCTTTAGGTAGTGTGTGGTGCCAGTCATACAGAGAGAGAGAGAGAGAGAGAGAGAGATTGTGTGTTTGTGTGTGTGTGTGCCTGGCAGGGGGTAGGGAAGCCGAGTGTGTTTTGCCAGTATTCTCCCTTGTGTTTTGACATTCTGGTGGGTGAGCCAGACGACAGACAGGCTTTGTTCTCCCAGGCTGATGGTTATCACTGCCAACTGTTTGCAGAGGCCTGCGGATTCAGAGTCTATCTATACCACTCAAAACCCTGCGGTCCAGTGACAGCCTGTCCATCTGACTCACAGAGAAAGAGAGAGAGGCTGGGGTGGAAGTGAGAGAGAGATGAGCTTGAAAGGAAACCAGAGAAGAACATCCAGACCACAAAATATCGGGAAAAGTCAGATAAAATACTCAAATTAATGGGAAAAAGCAAGGAAGCCAAAAGCAGGAGAAGAACACAAAAGACACAGAGAGAGTTAATAATTGATTTAAAAGAAAAACAATAAGCTTTGTTCAAAATGATGTTATGTTTATTATTAAATTATTGTCCTACAATTTTTTTCACAAGTTAGTACACTTAATTTAATGAAATACAAAATCACATCAGAATAGTATGACCACCCCAAGTTTGGAATGAACTCACAGATGCCACATGACAGAGTTTGCTGCATATATAAATAAGTGAGCACACCAGTCAGTTGTAGCAGAGTGTAAAACCATCATCATGGACAAAGGATGTGATGTGACTGATGTCCAAAAGGGCATGACAATAGGGTACCAAGTGAAGGTTGGTAACATCTCAAAAGCCGATAACTTTGTGGTATATTCTAGAGCCGCCGTAGTGAAGGTGTACTGAGAATGGGCATTCTCGTACATTGAGTGCCTCCCAACAGCCTAATAATGGTGTCCCAATAGCCATTGATGCCAGAAGGGAACGTTGACCCCAGTATGCTACAAAGCAATTGACACATCACAGTGCCATTTTCCCACTATTAGGTATTTGGTCATAATATTCTGATATGACTGTGTGTCTGTAGGTTTGTTTGAAATACCAAAAAGTTTAATCACAACAGCCCTGCTCAGAAGTCTTGGTTTGACTGTCTAACCCCACCCCCTCTTTTAGCCTATCTGAATTAAACTCTGTCAGCATCACAGTCTCTCCACAATGAGTGGAGAAATTAATTCTTTGGGAGTCAACTCACTAACAACCCGTGTTCAGCTGCTCTAAATCAGATTATAAAATATGTCTCTAAACCAGGTCAGCATTATAACCTCATAACACAGACACAAAAACACTAACACTAGCCAGCCAATGAGTGGTATAGACAGAGTCAAGAAATTATAAACTGCTGAATCTCTTTACCATCAGCACAAATCAAAAAGCTGAAGTTAGCTGATTATTTACAGTTCCTACCAGCCAGACAACTGAACCTGCCAAGCCATTTAAGGTGGAACAGGAAATGTCTGAAGGTAAACATTGCACCATTTAAGGTGGAATGGGACATTTTTAGCTTAATTAACATAACTGCAGGTCCATTTAAGGTGGAACAGGAAGTGTGTAGTCCAATAAATGTAACTGCAGCACCATTTAAAATGGAACATTACATTTCTTTGGTGAATGAATGAAACTGTTGCATAATTAAAAAAAAAAACTATTCTTTATTGCAGAAATTGCAGAAATACTTATGTTTCCATCATATGCACTGCCATCTACAGTTGCTATTAACCTCACTTAGGAAAAGTTTCATTTTACAATCCTCATTTCACTAAGTGGTTGCCACATACATACAGACTATGTTTTCTCTGTGTGTCACAAAATCAAAATGGCGTAGCTGAGGTCTATCTGTAGGTGACGCTAATTAGTCCCCTTATTGTGCAATAAGTGGAGCCTAATTCTGAACAACTTATTAAAATGTTATGTTTTCTGTCCACAGAGCACTGAGTAGCTTATTTCACAGCTTGTAGGCTCTATACATACACAAATATAGGTATAAAATACTGAAAAGTGAGTTTTGTTCATAATCTATCGCCTTTAACTAAAGAAAAGAGTTTTATTATTATGTTATTGTTATTATATCCATTATCACATACACTAAGGCAGATTAGATTGCTGATTTTTAATTGAGTAACCCCAAGCTTATTAAATATAATTAAAATACAGTTTTAAAAAAATCTTTGAAATGTTTCTCGTTGACAAAAAAAGAATGACAAGAACCTCAAACATTCAACTAAATGCTATGAATTCTGTGATAAAAGAAAGAAAGAAAAAAAAGCAGGCCACGTTTTCTTTGCTGGACGACTTGGAAACCACGTAATTCAAACAGTGTGATTGTTGTAAGGCAGTGTTGTTATGATGGGCAGGGTGGACTTGGTTGCTGGACAGGATCTGAGGGGATGGCTTTTGGTGAGGTTTGAGGGAAGAATGCCACACGTCTCTGCCGATGAATAACAAGATCGGGCAAACTATGCAAGCCATGTAAAAACAGGCTGCATTACAAACAAAACAATCAGTTGGTGGTATTGGGAGATGGTTTCCTAAACAAAGTCAAAGTCTTGCAATCGTGCCGTGCAAAGAAACATCTCACTGGGATGAAGCAATGTCATTTTGGTAGTGGTGATGGTGGTTTTGAGTGCACTTCAACTGTACAGACTGTACAGTTATAAACAGTATCTGTTCATAAGAAATTGTCATTATTTAACATATTTTACTGGAAACCACATTAACTAGCTACATTAGTTCTACACTATTGTCCAATAAATAAGATCATGAAGATTTGTGGTGTTTTTTTTTTTTTATCCAGTATGAATCTACATCATGTTTGGTTTTACAGTGTGATAGTAATAACTGTAGAGTGATTTTAATCCAGTATGAATCTGCCGTGCGTTTAGATTTACACTCTGACAGTAATAACTGTAGAGTGATTTTAATCCAGTATGAATCTGCAGTGTGTTTAGTTTTACACTCTGACAGTAATAACTGTAGAGTGATTTTAATCCAGTATGAATCTGCCATGTGTTTAGATTTACACTCTGACAGTAATAACTGTAGAGTGATTTTAATCCAATATGAATCTGCAATGTGTTTAGTTTTACACTCTGACAGTAATAACTGTTACACTCTGACAGTAATAACTGTAGAGTGATTTTAATCCAGTATGAATGTGCAGTGTGTTTAGTTTTACACTCTGACAGTAATAACTGTAGAGTGATTTTAATCCAGTATGAATCTGCCGTGTGTTTAGATTTACACTCTGACAGTAATAACTGTAGAGTGATTTTAATACAGTATGAATCTGCAGTGTGTTTAGTTTTACACTCTGACAGTAATAACTGTAGAGTGATTTTAATCCAGTATGAATCTGCAATGTGTACTTTTTATAGTATGACTAATAACTGTAGAGTGATTTTAATCCAGTATGAATCTGCAGTGTGTTTAGTTTTACACTCTGACAGTAATAACTGTAGAGTGATTTTAATCCAGTATGAATCTGCAGTGTTTAGATTTACACTCTGACAGTAATAACTGTAGAGTGACTTTAATCCAGTATGAATGTGCAGTGTGTTTAGTTTTACACTCTGACAGTAATAACTGTAGAGTGATTTTAATCCAGTAAGAATCTGCCGTGTGTTTAGTTTTACACTCTGACAGTAATAACTGTAGAGTGAATTTAATCCAGTATGAATCTGCAGTGTGTTTAGTTTTACACTCTTACAGTAATAACTGTGATGTGATTTTAATCTGGTATGAATCTGCAATGTGTACTTTTTATAGTATGACTAATAACTGTAGAGTCATTTTAATCTGGTATGAATATGCAGTGTGTAGTTTTTACAGCTTGACTGTAATAATCATGGTGTCACTTTAATCCACTATGAATCTGCAGTGTGTTTAGTTTTTATAGTTTGACAGTAATAACTATGGTGTGGATTTAATACATTATGAATCAGCAATGTGTACTATTTATAGTAATAGCTGTGGTGTGATTTTAATCCAGTATGAATCTGCAGTGTAACAAACAGTAATAACTGCAGATTAAGTTTTGGAGTTAGTGAAATAACAAAGCTTGCTAATAGATGTGTCTGTATGGTATATCTAACATTGATGAACATCTGGACTAAAAGTTTTTTATCTGAGCTACTTGGGGAAATGACAGACTGGTCAGCCACTCAGATTCCTCACATTACATTACCCAGCCTTCTCTGGTAAAACTAATCCAGTTTCAGTGAAGCGAAGGCTTGACATGACACCTCCCAGACACTGCAACCTAGATAGGAAGC
>BRDA01010455.1:0-41613 GCA_036984385.1 Crenuchus spilurus
CCAAAGCCACACAGTCACTGAGAGAAACAGGTCAGAGCTGCTCTGCCTACACAATGCTCACCTTTCCCGACTCCACATTACATATCATTTATCTTCTAGAATCAATGTAATTATGTCTCTTATTCAACAACACCTTTTTCTGCAGCTGGATCTGATGAACAGTTATTTAAATCTCTCTGATTAATGTATCAATGTTAGGAAGAACTGATTCATTGAGTACAATAAAGTGGATAATATTATAGATGAAACTGTAATGACTCTATTTTTTTATCCTATTAAATCCACCAAGGGTCACATGGGGTCACATGGTGTTTTTTGTTTTTTTGCTGGAAAAAAATCTAAAAAATAAGTTCAGGTTTAAGTGTTTTATATTGTAAATTATATTGTAAACATTCTCACAGAACACTGAACCAAAGTGATATATTAACTGAGTATGAATACAACACTAAGAATAATCTAACTAAGAAAATATCTATCTATCTATCTATCTATCTATCTATCTATCTGTCTGTCTGTCTGTCTGTCTGTCTGTCTGTCTGTCTATCTATCTATCTATCTATCTGTCTGTCTGTCTATCTATCTACCTGTCTATCTGTCTGTCTGTCTGTCTGTATATAGACATGTTAACCCATCAGAGAGTTCATGGGTGGTCCTACAATAGTATGCATTAGCTGACATTGTGGACTATTAAAAATTTGAGGCTTCATCACTGATGACATCAGTGCCTTGAATTGAGTGACATCAATGCCTTGATTTAATTCTGCCTTACTATAAGCCAATGCTAATACTAAAGTATTTTTGTGTGTGAAATGGAACTGCATTATGCTAAAGTTTAACTTTATAGCAAAAACCTTTATTGATTTATTTTATTTTGTTGTGATTAGAAAAGATTGCTGTGATTGTGATTTTTTTTTATATGTAGAATGTTTTTTTGTTATTATTAAAATAATCTTGTGATTTACTTCTGTACAGTTATGGTTACAAACTCTCAGTCTTTTATCCTTTTGTAAATTTATTATTCCTCTGTCTCCAACTCAATACATTCATATTTGAAGTGCAATACAGTTGCCAAAAAGAGATAAAACACACAATAACAACCCTATTATTTTGTTCTATAAATCTTTTGGTCATGATGACTGTTTAGTGAAACTGTGTATTCTCAAAATGTTGAATATTGAGGAAAAAAGTTTTAAAAAAAAGGTTGTTTGTAATATAACTCAAAAATATAAATTATCATTTATGTTATATTCATTAAATGTAAGATCTATTTTAAAACCTTTTTTGTTTTAATGTTGATCAATATGGCATATAGCTCATGAACCCCAGAAATCCAGGATCTCAAATTACTAGAATATTTAATTAGATTAAAAAATGATGTACAATACAGAAATGTGCAACTTCTGATAAGTATGTTCATTTATACACTCAGTACTTGGTTGGGCTCCTTTACCACAAATGACTGCATCATTACAGTGAGACCACCAGCTTGTGGCACTGCTAAGATGTTACTTAAGCCCAGGTTATTTTGGACATAAGCTTGTGTGTATTGCTTGGTTGAGTATGTCTCATCTTCCTCTTGACAATACCCAATAGATTCTCTGTATGGGTTTCAGGTCCGGAGAGTTGGCTTGGCAGTCAAGCAAGTAATATCACAGTCAGCAAGCCATTTTTTAGTGGATGCTAAGTCCTGCTGGAAAAGGAAATCAGCATCTCCTTGAAGTGCTCTAAAATCTCCTGGTAGCTGGCTGTGCTGGCTTTAGACTTGATAAAACACAGTAGATCTAACACCAGCAGATGACACAGCACCACAATCCATCACAGACTGCAGACACTTTACACTGGACTTCAGACATCTTGAATTATGTGCCTATTCCTCTCTTCCTCCAGACTGTAGGACCTTGATTTCAAAATGAAATGTAAAATGTACTTTCATTTCAAAAGATGAATTTGGAGAACTGAGCAACATTTCAGCTATCTTTTTAGCATGGGTAAGACACTTCTGATGTTGTCTTGGGTTCAGTAGTGACTTAATATTAGGAATGCAGCAGTTGTAGCCCCTTTCCTGAAGATATCTGTGTGTGGTGATGCACTAACACCAGCCTTGTGAAGCTCGCTCAAGTTCTTTAATTGACTCTTCTTGACAATCCTTCCAAAGCTGTAGTCATCTCTGTTGCTCGTGTACCTTGTAGTATCACACTTTCCCCCTTCAGTTAGCTTTCAATTATTATGTTTTGATGCAGCACTCTGCAAACAGCCAGCCTTTTCAACAATTACCTTCTGTGTCTTAACCTCATTATGTCCAAGATCATCTTCTGGACAACTGCCAAACAGCAGTCTTCCCCATGATTGTGGTTCTATGTGTGAACTGGATCAAGAGATGCAGAACATTTATACTGTTTGAACAATAATTTACTCAAACTCAAAATGAAATTTTGGATTTCTGACTTTAATGAACTATAAACATACTGATTAACATAAAAAAACACTTGAAATATGTTGTTTTGTGTGTAGTGACAAAATATTGCAGTGATGGATTCGTGCCCTTTCCTGGGTTTAGCTAAGATGGTGGAATACCCTGCCTTGCCATGGGTGAAGGGGTAAGAGACCACAACCCTGACTGGGTTTAAGTGGATAATAATGGATGGATGGATGGATGGATGGATGGATGGATGGATGGATTTAAAATATATGACAGTTATCTGTTAAATTATGATCAGAAATATTAATTTATGTCCATTTTTTTCACAATATTAATTTTTCGATGCACCTTTATGTTTTCTTAGGCTTGTTTTTTCTTTCCTGAATAAACTATTTGTCTGATTAATTGGTACAATATAGCTGTGATTTTATACAAGTTTGAATATAAGGTATTTGATTTTCCAAATTAAGCTTTTTAATGCTCTACGTATGTAAAATATTCATCTTGAGCATCTACTCCAAAATGTTTCTCAATCTGTCTGATGTCCAAGTGCAGGAGTATTCACAATAGTGTTACACATATGTTAAGCTGAGCTTGTTGTGATTTAGAATGTTATGAATTCTGCTGGTGTGCATTGGCTGGCATTGATTTATTCATTGCCGTGATGTGTTATTTAAGTATCAAGACAAAACGTAAGAACCATTTAGTGTATGCAGTGTGCGTGTGAGTGTTTCTGTTGGATTGATGGTCTTAGTCAGGCTAGTGACATGTGTTACGGGCTCATGCTGATTATGCCATTACTGGCCTACTGTGTATGTATGTGTAAAAGAGAGAGTAAGAGAGTGGGGGGAGAGTGTTATACAAGGACATATATACTAGTACATCCCTTAACTCTGTCTGCTTTTCTCTGTCTCTGTGTACTCTCTCTCTCTATATATATATATATATATATATATATATATATATATATATAATATTTTTTATGTTATATTTATTTCTGATTGAGTTAATTCATATTCAAACAGTATCAACATTAAAACAGAAAAGGCTTAAAATACTTGTATTACTTGTAATGAATATAAAAATATGACAGTTTACCATTTTGAATTACTGCAAATTATGAATAGATGTGAACTTTTGCACAATAGTCTAGTTTCTGGAGATGCACTAGTAAACAAAGTGATATGATTGGTATGAGTTTTACACTAATATGGGAAAATAAATTAGTTTCCCGGTCAGCTACAGCTGCCATGTAACAGGCCCTTTTACATGGAGCAGAGCCATCAAGTAGCACTGTCCACTAAATACCAACACTTTCTCTCACTGGATGGTGCACAAACAAGCACAGTTCTGAACTATCGCACCACTCTCTTTCACTCCATTAGCTATAACAATATTCAGCAGTGAATGACGATGGGTATAAACCAGGCCAGTGCATATCATTCTGCTGCTCTAGGCAAAATGTATTATTCTATATTAGCAGCATCACAACTAATAGAAAACAGATCACAAAATCCAATGTCTTGTCATACATACAGAGCTAGTGCACATGGACCACAGAACATATTTTTGATCTGACTTTAGCATAGTTAGCAATCACATAGCTGCTGTGTGTCACAGGAAGAGAACAAATTGCCAAGAACCCACAGCAGCAGCTTTAGGCTTTTAAATAAAATGGTGAAATGTCTATGTCTATGGTAGAACCAAGCATTTGACCACTGTTAGCTTGACATTAACTGTACATCTCATAGACATGCTAGCAGAAAAATAGCATAATAGCCATGGCCTTTAGAAAATAGCTGTATGTAAAGTTAAGGTATCTAAAGACTGCTATACAATGATCCAATCCAAATCTAGAACTTTTCTTGTTAGAGGGGACATATTATATGTCTTTTTAAACAAATAAGAATAGTTCTATGCAATGTTCATGAAGTTCTATGCACAAAATCGCTTTCACATAAAAAGATATCACCAGCTCTATTCTTGCCAGTTTGAGTCTCTTTCTTATCGAGCAGTAAAAGGGCTCTATCACTTTCAGGCAAAAAAACTGTTGCTGGCCATGTCAAATGCTGGTGTTGACCAGCATTTACTACACATGAAAATGACAGAACACAGCGGCTCTATCCAACCCTATATGTTTGACCATGAGTTGGACCCAGAGCAAGTAGACCTTCACAAATGCCTGTATTTGCCTTTATTCATAGTGCTTGGCATCTGTGCACCCTGTTTGTAAAAACAGAAGATGGCGGATCTTCGACGAATCTAGTGGGTTGGACTCTGGTGGAGGTTGACTGGTGAAAGGTTGTAGCCAGGTTGGCTCTAGACAAATGTCCTTATTGTGACCTCACAATAAGTTAGCCATTCAAATAGCTCATAGAAGCATATGATTAGTGACACCAACATTTTTGAAAGGATTCACAGAAAACATATTTGTCTAAAAAAAAGCATTTTTTTTACGCTTGGAAGGTTTACAGGAGAAAGACATGGACTGGATTATCAGGTGCTAGCCTGCTACAAGCAACCAGAGACAGATGGCATTGGAGAGAAGTGACTCGTCTGTGCAGCCTACCATCGCGAAGCAATGACGGCGTATGACATGACATGACATGACAGTAGAGACTAATTTTTACTGTTACTCATAGAGACAAATTTTTACTGTTAGAGAAAAATGACACCAGTAGGCTGTGATGTAGTAGTTTGTGATGGGTGAGTAGAGTTGTGGACTTTATTCAGTCATTTGGTGAGTCTCTAGAGTGCACTCACAGAGAGCCTCATAAATGTATGCAGTCTGTGATCAAGTTTTAAATAGCTACTTTGATCAATTTGGCTTCACATTGCTTCCATTGATCCACTATTTCATTTAACCTTCATCCACCTATCTTTTGTTCCATTATTTCATCAACTAATTTATGGTTAAAAATAAATAAATAAATAATGAAAAATTAATGCATTAAACAGATTTCTGTACATTTACATGCACTATTATTGTTTATTTGATAGCTGAGCATATAGAGAAAATGTGCAGAAGTCAAATAAAATGTTATTTATCTTCACTTAGAAATAAAAAAATAAAAATAAAATGTGTCATTTGGCAAGGGGTGTACAAAAGTCTGCATTAAGACCAGTTCCAAATCTAGCAGTTTTAATCATAGTAGTGTCAGCTGTTCTGCTCAAATCTGAATTTGACTGACTAGTTAACTTGACAGACTGCTGGTGATGCTCTAGCTGCTAGCAGTGCCCGTATGTGTCTCAGCTTTAGACGAAGATGCTGTGTTATCTGCTTCATTACACATTTGGCCCAGAGCCTGCAGGCAGACTAATGGTGATGTCAGCATCTCCCGCACCCACCACTGCTACTGCTATTAGCCCCTGTTGACCACATGGCAAGTCACAGAGAGACTTACGAAAACTCCATGATACACCATGAGCAACCAGAGAGAGAGAGAGAGAGAGAGAGAGAGAGAGAGAGAGAGAGAGAGAGAGAGAGAGAGAGAGAGAGAGAGAGAGAGAGAGAGAGATGGTAACAACAGTTAAACAATGTACTAAACTACTTGTATATAAGACTACATTAATGGTCAGTTGAGTATAATATAGTGTATAGTGACAACCCCACATTAAAGATAAGAAAATGTATTTACCATTTTAGAGAGAAGTTTTATTACAACAATGACAATATTGTACAGTTAGAGAGACCAAATCTGCATCCTCAACTGTCCCGAGACAGAGCTCAGTGCACTAAGCAAAGAGACAAGGCTCAAAGGGATAAGAGGAGCCTGGTAACACCAGCCAAGCATCCACAGGGACCAAACCCTAAAGTGGTAAAACAGAAGCACACACTCAGAGACACATTCAGAGACAATCCTGAAATTTCACTCTGAATTTATTGCTGTTTCAAAATATAGACCACGTCATGTTTGTTTTCTGCTGAGATGAATCATTTGAAACTGAAGTATCAGTCTCATCAGATAAAAGCACTTTTACAAGACCTTTGTGCAGCTTTTCATCATACTAATGACCCATGGAGCTCTCAGTGTAACTTATGGAGCTCTTAAATCTGACTGTGTGTTAGGTTGTTAGCTGTGGTTTGGCTTGGTGCAGCATCACAGGCAGATATTTTGAGACAGATGGCTCTGTGCACGTCTCTAGAAGCCAGCTATCATGTTACTTCTTCATACAGTACCTGGATGCTGCTTGGTTTACACCTAATCAGTGCCACACAAAGATGGATGTAAATGCAAAAAATCAATGTGGACTCACTCATACATGTACAATGAAAGACAATGCTACATTTACTTGCATCAAATGTGTGCATCACTTCCACATGAATAAAGTATAGGTCTACTACATCTTTTTACGACAAACCAGTCACATGTATTTTGAAGAATGTTTTTAATGATTTTAACCCTCCTATTATGTTCATATTTAATAACATCATTTTTTGGGGGGTCAATTTGACCGCAGCAATTTAAACCTTCAGAAAATGATTATAATCTCAGTCTCGTCTGACTCATACACATTCTCCTCTGTCTCAGACACATTCTCCTCTGTCTCATACACATTCTCCTCTGTCTCATACACATTCTCCTCTGTCTCATACACATCCTCCTCTGTCTCAGACACATTCTCCTCTATCTCAGACACAGTCTCCTCTGTCTCAGACACATTCTCCTCTGTCTCAGACACAGTCTCCTCTGTCTCAGACACATTCTCCTCTGTCTCAGACACATTCTCCTCTGTCTCAGACACATCCTCCTCTGTCTCAGACACATCCTCCTCTGTCTCATACACATTCTCCTCTATCTCATACACATTCTCCTCTGTCTCAGACACATTCTCCTCTGTCTCAGACACATTCTCTTCTGTCTCATACACATTCTCCTCTATCTCATACACATTCTCCTCTATCTCATACACATTCTCCTCTGTCTCAGACACAGTCTCCTCTGTCTCAGACACATTCTCTTCTGTCTCATACACATTCTCCTCTGCCTCAGACACATTCTCTTCTGTCTCAGACACGTCCTCCTCTATCTCAGACACAGTCTCCTCTGTCTCAGACACATTCTCCTCTGTCTCATACACATTCTTCTCTATCTCAGACACAGTCTCCTCTGTCTCAGCCACATTCTCCTCTTTCTCAGACACAGTCTCCTCTGTCTCAGATACATTTTCTCTATCTCACATTCTCCTCTGTCTCAGATACAGTCTTCTTTCTCTCAGACACATTCTCCTCTATCTCAGACACATCCTCCTTTGTCTCAGACACATATCTCCTCTGTCTCAGACATATTCTCCTCTGTCTCATACACACAGTAAATCTGCCAGTGTTAAATCAACACTATTAGAGTTCAATTAACACTGAGGGTGTCAAAATGTAACAGTGTTGATTTAACACTGACAGATTTACTGTGCACATTCACCTCTGTCTCAGACACATTCTGCTCTGTCTCATACACATTCTCCTCTATCTCAGACACAGTCTCCTCTGTCTCAGGCACATTATCCTCTGTCTCAGACACAGTCTCCTCTGTCTCAGACACAGATGTGTACAACATGTGTACAGAACACTGAAAACATATCATCATGTTAATTTTATGTTTACTCAGTTATCAGCATGAAATTAGGAAAAGTCATTAAATATAAATAAAAAAGTCATGTTATACATTTATTTAAATATGTTAAACATTGGATGGGATCAAATTGACCCCAAACATAATAGGAGGATTAATTAGTAATGCACTGAAATGAAAGCGTTTGACCATATGAACATGTATGAAGATGCATGTAACTTACATTATTACTAACATTTAATAATAAAAAAAAACATGAAACTAAATCAGAACAATTACTCAAATTAATGATGAAAGTCACATGGATATTTTGTGTGTTTGAGTGTCAGTGGCTACAGGCTGAAACACTTAAAATTTCTTCTGATAACTGTGATATGGTCCCGGACACTGCAGCCAAAGCAACACAAAGCTAAGCGGATGTATTCTGGCTTCATAATAACAAGTGCAGTTTAGTAAAAGTTGTGTTTATTGTTTGTTGCCTTCTTCCATTTCACCACCAAACTGTAACTGTGCTGGTGAATGTGTGTTTTGTTAACTGGTGAGGAAAAGCAGAATTCTGAATGTCAAACAAGTGTCTAATATTACAGCAGTAAAGTTACACTTTGGCTCAAGTCTACAGCTGGGAGCTAGTAAATCTAGTAAATTACTTCTGTCTTTTCACTTATTTGGCCAAAGTGGTTTTTTTTTTTTGTTTGTTTGTTTGTTTTTTGTTTACTATTTCCAGGGGTGTTAAATTCTGGTCCTAGATATCTACCATACTGGAGATTCAACAAACCTGACTCTGATATTCAGATGTCCATGAAAGCCTCCATTACCTGGACCATGTGTCTAAGACGAAAGCAAGAGCTAAACTCTACAATGCATTAGATCTCCAGGACCAGGTTTGGACACACCGGTCCTAGATCTTGTGGCACTGTTATGAGATAATAATTGGTATGTAATGTACAGTCAAAAAAAGAACCCCTTTCTTTGAATTAATGTCAGTTGTTCCCATGGAGAACCTATGGTTTTATTTGTTGGCACTGCCTGTAGTGTTTTTTTACTTCTCCACTGCTCTTTTAACATTATTATGTCATTTACACACACACACACACACACACACACACACACACACAGAAACTGGTTCACACCTGAGTTGTCATGATGACTGTCTGCATGATGCCCGAAAATTAACAGCATTAATCACAGAAACTGCTGATGCAAGTGGCAAGTACAGAGCCACACCTGCAAGTTCACAGAGCAGCAAAGACACAGGAATTAATACATGTGTTTTACAGCACAGTGTCATACATTCTGAGGGCTTTTCCCAGGCCTACACTCTGCACACTCATACAAATGCTTGTTAACTCAGCAGCACTGGCAGGATATCCCTGACAATAGAAACCACAAACACTCTCCAACACACACACACACACACACACACACACACACAAATCTGCTTGCTGTGTTTGCAGGGCTCTGTTGTATCAGTCAGTACTTTTTTCTGCAGACAGTTTGAAAAAGGCTTAAGTTGGTACATCCATGCTCTAGATAAGCCACCCTCATGCCTTACAAGTTTTGTGTTGATTTGGCGTACAACCAAGCAATATTTAGTTCACCTCAGCACATGCACACAATCCCTGAAGCACAGTGACAGAAGCCCAGTGTACAGCTCATAAAGACTGCTTGCTTGTTTATTTATCTTCCTGCTCCTGTCTGCTTTGATTAGCAGTTTATGCTGACTTGAGCTGGTTTCCTGCAAACGCACCTCGTCTGAATATTTTCATAGTGAAACTGGGGTCCATGGGATTCATCAGATTTTACGATGAAGGGAAACGGGGCGTGACCCCTCCTGTTGTCTACAAGCACGTCTAAGCGCGCAAACCAGACAGAAAACAAAAACAACGTGTTTTTCACGAGAATAAGGAGGTGAATAGATGCCTCGCATCAATGCTGAGACCAACAGTGAGGTGTAGCCGCTGTAAAACATGATAACCTTCCCTCCTCCGGCTCGTTATACGAGGTTAATTCACCAGCTTTTGTGTTTGAACGCGATTAACAGTGTAAAGCATGTGGCTTTTGTTGTAGACGCTGAATGGGGAGCTGTCCACAGTTGTGTGGTGCTGAAACTCATCACATTGTGTAGAACTGAAGCCGGAGCTGTCCACAGCCTGCTCCTGAAATGCACGGAGCCCCAGTACTTCGCTCAATTAGCTTCACTTTTGCTCATGTTAAACCGAGCGAGATGAAACATGGTTTGAGGGGGGTGGTGTTGTTGCACACAGACTGCACTGTGGTACCACACAAACACGCGCACACACGCTATAGGCTCGTGGCCATGTCTGCACCTGGATCTGGTATCGCTGGCGCCACCACTCATGTAAACACAACGAAATGAAGGCTTTTCCACATTCACCACGCGTACGCAGACCTGGATGGATGATTCACACGCCTTTTAATCATTAATGCTTTAATGCACCATTAATGCAGCCCACACGACTGGAATTCATAGCCTTTAGTGTGTAAACCTATCAATACTGGAGGATGGAGGGTGTCTCTCCACAGTCATATGATGCCATTCAGAAGAAGAGCAACCCACGGCAGCGAAGAAATAGCGAGAAAACACTTGAAGTCACATGGACCAAGGAGCGCCTTAATAATTCAAAACAAAGACTCACATCATCCAACAACAAGCCACCGCAGACAAAGGCTAAAATTTGCTCTTTGGCAAAAACTAACCTGCTAAATAGCCTCTAATCCAGGAACGGTGAAATAAGCCAGTCTCCTCAACACATTTGAGAAGTAAACATGATATGATAGAGTGTGGAAGATGGGTTTATCTCGCCAGAGTCAGGCTACTCCTGATTTCCACTGTGACTGTATGTGATAGTGGAAGGATTAACCTGACTCTGATAACCAGAGCCTGTGGGGGGGCTGAAAGAAAACCTGTCCAACCTCAGCCGTCGTACTCACACATAAGCGTGGTAGATGAACGCCCAGCCTCTCGGTCTCTCCAGCACATTGTAGAGGAAGTTCTGCAGGCGTCTGTAGAAGGCATTTCGTTTGGGAGGCTTCTTCCCGGAGATGCTGGAGCGTTGCTTGCTCAGGATGCTGCCGCGCTTGCTCGCTTCGCTGCCCGCTATGAGCAGAGCTCCGTCTCGGCTCGAGTCCGCCGCGCCCGCCTCTAGACCCACGAAGCCCACCTTGAGTTTCTTCTCGGCCTGCGCTCCGGGGTAGACCCCGCCGTTGCGGGATTTCTGCACCATGCTCGGCTCGGCGCTGTCATGGAGAGGCGCGCGCGCTCGTGGGGGTTTTCCGCTCTTCACCAGGTAGCAGCATCGCTCGAGGCGCGCGCTGTGAGTGAGAGGGGAGGCGCGGAGGCGCGCGCGGAGCTACGTCTGCAAGAAGGGGTGGGTGGGGGGAGCCAATAGGGATAAGGAGAGGAGGAGAAGCTGCTGCTGCAGTCTGTCTCTCTCTCTTTCTCTCCATCAGTACCTTCCGGCCACCTGACAACAGGAGGGGAAAAAAGAGAAAATATGTTAAATAATTAAGAAGATAGAGAGGCATATAAAACGATAAGGAGTGTGTTTTAGTCACACACATACACAAAGCAGCACACAAAATCAATAAAAATGTACACTTAACATAGGGTGTGTGTGTGTGTGTGTGTGTGAGAGAGAGAGAGAGAGAGAGAGAGAGAGAGAGAGAGAGAGAGAGAGAGAGAGAGAGAGAGAGAGAGAGAGAGAGAGAGAGAGAGAAGTTGGGCACCCGAAGTTTTCCCAAGGTTTCATACCTTAATTAGCTTGATATAATTATAGTATTTGTAGAGTATGGCTTGCACACAGTTACTGTTATAAAAACAGGTGATGCAAATTTTAAAACTTTGCTAATACTTTGGGGTTCCTCAAACCTTGCCCCAGCAGTCAACCATCGTGGGATCCTCTAAACAGTTTCCTATCACTAAATTATTCTAAAAACAAGAATTATTATAAATCATAATTTATGTCCACAAAACAGGAGAAGGCTGTAAGAAGATAGCAATGCATTTTCAGGTAGCGAGTTTGTCAACTGGTAATTAAGAAATGAAGATCAACAGAAACAGTGGCAGTCAAGCTAAGCAAATCAATTCTCCTGTTTGATTGCAGAAACCTTCAGGGAGATTTAGCAGAATGTGGCATGGTGTTACACTGTTCTATTGTGCAGTGACATCTGCAACAAATATGACCTTCATAGAAAAACTTTCCTGCATCTTCACCAAAAAATGCAGAGTTAGAAGGAACATCTGAAGAAGCCTGGTCCATGTAAGGAACACATCATTTGAACTAATGAAGTTTGTCCAAATGTTAAGCACAGAGATGGATTAATGGTGATTTGGGCTTGTCTTGCGTTCAGTGGCATGGGAATAATTTCACAGGTAGAGGGAATAATAGATTTAATTATATATCAGCAAATTCTGTAAGCAAGCATCACAATGTCTAAGATGGCTGAAGATGAAAAGTGGACAGCTTCTAACAGACAAAAAAACAGATAGATGAACTAACAGAGATAGAGAGAGCAGAAATATATAGACAGATAAATGGTCTGACAGAGAAAAAGAGAGGGAGTGAGGAAGAGCGAGCTCCCAAACATCAGTAGGGTCTCTTGGGAGCTGCTGAGGGAAGTAATCTACTAATGATCAAACACTGATAAACTCAGTAGGACCTTACCTGCCAAAGCTTGTCACTGAGGGACAAGATGACAAGAAGCAGAGACAAAAAAAAAAAAAGAGAGAGAGAGAGAGAGAGAGAGAGAGAGAGAGAGAGAGAGAAATAGCAAACAGATACAGAGATTGGTATCTAACACTCTGATAATGCATTTCCAGACCCAATATGCCCAATAAGACCATCATAGCAGCTGCAGTAGTAAACCATCTGTGGTGTTCATTATTCAGTGCAGGTTTGTGATATGAGATGCAAGTGAGCAGCAGATCAGGCCACAGATCCTCTGAGACTGGGGCACTGAGGCCAGCATTAAGAACACTGAGGACACAGTGTTCTGAATGAAACAATAACATTCTAATGCTCCCCAGCTACCTGACCTCAACGTGAACAGCACTTCCATCCACTCTCCAGCATGAACTTCTTACATATCGCATACACAATGATGTGTTTAACTTTTACTCTTATACCTTACATCCTAATATATATCTATAGGCTCATGCCCAACTGTCACTCTGCCGTGACCCTGGTCACACCCCCTGCCTCGTCGGTCTCTGTAACGTATCTCCCATTTGCTAATGTACTGTCAAGTCTCCATGTGCGTCTGTTTGTTGTCATTGTCCGCTTCCACTTTTCTTATAAAAAAGAATGAAAATACATGACAAAGCAACCACTGACATAAGCTTCAAGCCGCAGATATCATTTTCTTTATACACTAACTTCTTGTTTTAGATTTTGCAATTCTGAGCCTGATTCTGACATTCTTAAACTTTCTCTTCTCATTTAAGACAGTAAATAAACCCAAATCTCTCTGTCTCTCTCTCTCTGAAACACACACACACAACTTTTTTTTGTCTTAGCAACCCCATTCCTTCAATCACTACTCACTGCCCACCTCTCTCTGTCTCTCTCTCTCAATCCATCTGTCTTCTGTCTTTCTGTTTGTCTATCTTGTCTGTCTTTGGTTACTATCTATCTATCTATCTATCTATCTACCTATCTATCTATCTCTTCATCTCTTGCTCTGTCTTCCTCTCCATCTCTCTCTCTCTGTCTCTTAATAGATTAATACATTTTGTATTATATTGATTACTAATAAAATGAGGTATGATTATATCACATTTTTGAACAAACACAATCAAAGTACACAAATAACTAATAAACATCCACAGTGAAGGTGAGAAAAAGTAAGTGGACCAATGTGTTACAGTAATGACTTCTCCAAGAGTTGAGAAAAGTAGTTTCAATTAAAGACTTTAAATTGAAAGTGTGAATATCACAGGTCTTTTGCCCATTTAATAGAGGCAACCAAAACCTGGTTACTGACAAATTTATTCTTCTCAAGAAAGAAGAAGAAACCATGTTATTATGCAAACAGCAAAACATTAGAATATGTAGCTGTAAAAGGCCACAGAAGGGATTGCCAAGGATCCAAAATGTTCATCAATCCATAGCAGATTACAAATTATCTACAAATTGAGAAAATTCAGGACTGTTTTTATTCTCCCTAGTAGTGGGCATCCTATTAAGATATCTACAAGAACACAATGGATAATTCTGAAAGATATGAGGATGAACCCAAAAATAGCAAAGACCTACAAACTGCAAAACCTATGTTCATGTGTCAGTCTTAGAAAAAACAAAAACTCAGTTTGCTCAAGACCACATGGATGTTACACGATACTTTTGGGAAGCTATTCTGTAGATTGATGAGAAACATGTTTTTTTTCCCAACAAACACACAACATTCACTGGTCTTAGAGGAAAAAGAACAGTGCACATCAAAACCTCATTCCAACTGTGAAGCATGGTGGAGGAAGCATCGTGGTTTGGGACTGCTTTGCTGCTTCAATAACTGGGTATCCATCCATCCATCCATCCATCCATCTATCCATCCATCCATCATCTTCAGCTTATCAATATCTGGGTTGCGGGAGTAGCAACCCAAGCAAAGTAGACCAGATTTCCCTCTTCATCCCCCAGCCACCTCTACTAGTTCATATGGGAGGATTCTAAGGCGTTCCCAGACCAGCTGAGAGACATAATTTACGGCATGTCCCCAGGGTCTCCTCCCAGTTGGACATGCCTGGAACACCTCACCAGGGAGGTGTCAATGCCTGGATAGATTGTGATTATTGCCTGTTATTTCAATGCTGTCAAAAAGTATACATATATTTTCAAATACTAAAGCAAAGTAAACATGAAAAAACAATAATATTTTGTTTTTTATACGATATGGATTAAATCAAACCTTAGAAATCATGTTTTTTACCCTTTGAAAATGCCAGCTATACTCTACAGTGTGAGAATGTGGTATAATTAATAGACCAATAGAAATGGGCCACAATTATAACATTATATTATTACATGTAATTATCTGATTATACATTGTAATTGCATTACAGTTGTTATTACATTGTTATTGCATGTTTACAACAGCAATGAAATAGAAATCTGCACAAAAAATATATTGTCATCTATCACATAAATCTTTCAGTGGCCCAACATACTAACCTTCTGAAAGTCTGAAATCTCTGAGATTTATGCTTTTTACTGAGCAAAGTTTCTCAATGGCATTTTCACAAAACTGTTTACTACATACATAATAGTAATTATGCCTTTTACTATGTAATGAATAAATTATTAGTAAATATCATTTCCATGCTATAGAACAGCAGTATTGATGAACATGGTGTTCTGGGCTTACGTTTGCTGGTAAAAGGTGACATCATGTGTCTGAGATATAGGACCTTGTCACTGGGGATGCATACATATTGATCATATGTGTGTATCAATATGCTTTATTGATCAGAGCTCACATTTTCCCTTTCTGACAGGAAACCAGCAGCCTTTGAGCCACCTCCTAAAGTGCCTACAGTACAGCCCATAAGCAACTAGACTGTAATATGTGTTGATGTTTCGGGTTGTGTACAGTGCTACATCAAAACATTAGAATAATGTGTAAAAGTCCATTTGTATTTATTTTAATCCAGAAAGGAAAACTGTCATATATTTTATGCTATATTTACATTACATGTAAAGTGTTATTTCAAGCCTGTTTGCCTTACTGTTGATCAGTCTGGCTTATAGCTCATGAAAATCAGAAAAACAGAATCTTAAATTATTAGAATGTTTCATTTTGAGTTTGAGTAATTACTAGTCAAACAGCATCAACATTAAAAATGACTTGAAATATGTAATTTTACATATAATGGGTATAAATTACATGACTGTTTATTTTTGCAGAGTACAGATCATCACTGTTTTTTTAGATTTCATGAATACTGTGTATAGTATATAACCTGTGCATCTCTCTTTGTTCTGAAGCTGTTAGTAGTGGCCTATAAAACATAAAGGAACATAAAAGGAGGAAGCTACAATAAGGAAGAAATTTTTCAATAAGAACACATTTTCCTTTGGCTAGTCCGGGCTCATGGAGATAATTAGCTGTCTAAGCAAAACTTATAATGCAAAGTTAATTAAGAAATCAGAATAATGTACATAAACATGGTGAACTGTTGTTTATTTAGGTTAATGTTTGTTTAAATGGCCTTTAAAATGAGCTCAAGGGACAGAATGAAGTTTACATTGATAAACCATACCATTAAAACCACCTCTACGCTATTGTTCATTTGATCAACTCCATATACGTTACTGTATAGTTCTACAATTACAGACTCCTGCTCTGCACTTTGTTAGCCTCCGTTTGTCCTGTTCTTCAATGGTCCTCCACAGGATCACCACAGAACAGGTACTGTTTGCACAGTTTGTGTTAGTCATGCTCTAGTCCTTTATCAGTAGTCACAGACGCTGCCCACATGATGCTGTTGGTTGGATATTTTTGGCTGGTGTTTAAAAACTCCAGCAGCCCTCTGGTGTCTGATCCACTCATACCAGCACAGCACACAGAAACATGCCACCGCCACTTCATTGCCACAACAGGGCTGAGAATGATCCACCACCTAAATACTACCTGATCTGTAGTGGGTCCTGACCATTGAAGAAAAGGGTGCAAAGAGGTTATACAGGGAAACAGATGGACTACAGTCTGTAATTGTAGAACTACAAAGTGCTATAGACAGTGGAGCTGATAAAATGAATAGCATATAAATAAAAGAGGTGGTTTTAATGTTATGGTGTATGTATATGTCGAGATGATCTATAGAACACAGATCAGAGCTTTTGCTCAGTTAAAATAACAAATACCCATTCCATTATTTATGAACTGTGCTCTCTACCAGGTTCAAGACAGTAGTCTATATATATATAAAATCTGGGAAGGCCAAGCAGGCCTGTGCATGACGTATAGTGATGTAGGCCTACACAGTAAAGGCGTAAACAGATTAACGCTGTTCATTGTAAGTTTTGCTACAGAAGAAGCTGAAGGTTTGCTGAGTGAACACTGCTGTTGCTGACTCCAGTTGTAGCGCTGATAAATAATGTATATTGAGACGGCATTTTTACAGAGGAGAACGGAAGCATAAGAGTGAACGGAGGATAGCTTTTCATCCATTCGACCATGCGTTTCCATGACAACAACCTAGTGAACAATAAGCCAGTTTTATGTGTGCTCTCAAGATCTCCACGGCTCACACTGCCAAGACCGACTTCCAATAACTGAAAGAAAATGTGAAGACACACCATACAATGCTAATAAAATGACCTGGCAACAGTTCATTTAGAAACACAGTTAGATGATGAGGTCATCTTCAAGTTATCAGTGTACAGCACATTTTTATTGACATTAAATATAATAAAAGGCAAAAAATGCAGATCTGGTATAAAATATTCTGAATATACAAAGCCCCAATATATGCCACCAGCACTTCATTGTCTGAGAATGATTCAAAAATGTGTGTGTGTGTGTCTTTAATGTTTATCTTTAATGTTTTAGACTCTGCTTGCCTTTTGGTTTGCCCTGGTTAAGCTCAAAGTGTCTCTCAGCAGTGCTCTCCTCTAGTCTAAAAATGATTTAATGAACTGCCACCCCAGATGGCTCTTGGGGTAAATAAACAAATAAAAGCCTTTGTGTTTTGAGGCAGGATGGGAGATCTATACAGCAACGTGGGGACTCTGTTGTGGATCATTCCTGGTGAAGTAATGATAGTAAGGGCTGTATGAAGTCACGCTGTGTTTTGTCTAGGCTTATCTTACGAGACATAGTGAACCGAGATGAGCCTCTGCTCTGTGCCTCTGCTTTGTCTCAGAAATTAATTTAATATCTCAGATGCCGAGATCTGACTGCTCCACATTCGGAACAAAAGCAGGTTATGCTTGGTTTCCATGACGACTCGTCTCGCTTCATCTTCCACTCCAGCTCCAGGTAGAGTCTCTCCCGTTCTCGTCATTTTCTGCAAAAACCTGGAGGCAATCTGAACACCACAGTGATGGGCGCCCCATATTTCAAATGACAAAGGCTCAATACACCATGTGATTAGTTGATCTTAAATGCTACAAAAAGACACATGAAGCAGAAAAAGTACCAGACATCACAGATAACAGCATATAATGAGCTATTATCTCATATACACCACCAGCAAATGACAAAAAGAAACATAATTGACATAGCAGTGATGCCTAGGGCTGCATGATAGGAACTAAATATTGGAGTGAATATGTTGCTAATTACTGCAGTTACGATATCTAATATACATTAAAACATAATGATGAGTCAGTAATGTGATTAACAATCAAGACTGATCTGCACAATTTTGCACTTTTGTTGAATCGTAGTACAAATAACAAAATACAGTAATTCATCTTATCTGCTTACTCCTGGTCAGGATCGTGGTGAGTCCCCTACCCCTTTGCCATGCACAGGGCAGGGTGTTACACTATCTTAGCTAAACCCAAGACAGGGTTCCTTTCCATCACTGGGTACACACTTGCACCAGGATAATTTAGAGTACCCAATTCAACTGTCCTCCATGTTTTTGGACTGTGGCAGGAAACCAGAGACCCTGGAGGAAACCCACACAGACAAAGGGAGAACATGGAAACTCCATGTATATGGGGACTCAAGCATGCAAACCACCAAACCACAGTGCTGCCACCACTTTACAGTAATGATACATTCTAATCTCATTACACTTAATCACTGGAGTCTCATTACTTCACTCACTGTTATTCATCAGTCTGGGAAAGAACAATATTAACAACACACAATGCATTTAGGATTTGTATTTTGTTCAAATATAGACACAATATACAGTGGTAACCCTATTTACGAGCATCCATACTAACGAGTATTCCAGGTAACGAGTCGAGATCTCGGAATATTTTTGTTCCAGGTAACGAGTAATATTCCAGCTAACGAGTAGTGTAAATTTCTTCAAGTATGCCAAACCGCTGGGGGCGCTGCGGTCGTAGCATCTCCTAGGTGCTACCGTAGAAGAAGGGGTCAGTCAATACCTTTAACCGAAAGTGAAAGCGACGCTAAGGTAGCAAAAGGTAGTGAACAAGAAAGTTAGATACATTTTACTTTTACTTTTCATATGATAAGTGTAACCATGCCATACACGTACGCCCGTCCTCCTGTCCTCCTTAGCCGCCAGCCTACACGAGTACCGTCGGTCTCCCTCTCATTAGCGCCCAGCCAACACGAGCGTCGTCGTCCTCTCGTTTATGTTTTAAAAAACCCATATTAATTATTATTATTATTTAGCATATTAAAGTATACTGTATATTGGCCAGCTGACATGGATTAATCAGTTTTACATGTCTTCTTATGGGGAAAATCCATCCAGCTAACGAGCTCGGCTCCTGCACGGATTAAACTCGTAAGTAGGGTTACCACTGTATTTTGTATTGTAAAAGTATTGGGACACTTGCTCATTTTTTTGTTTCTTCTCTTTTGTTGTAGTCAGGATGTTGGATGATCATGTTGAGGTATGTTGAGAAGTCTTCATTCTAGACTGAAATTCAACTTAAGATGTTTCTACCAGTTAATACTAGCTAATATGGTTAACTAGCACTGGATGAGATGACTTTTCACAGTGGGAATATTGATGTTAGGTAGGAGGTTTTCATTTGAAATCAATTTGACTACATCTTAGTTTACTACCCATGACTTACATTCTGGGAGGTGAAAAAGCTCCTGATGTCCCTTTTCTTTTTGAGATCTACAAAGTATAAAACCTGTTGACATGGAAAGTAATCCAGTCATTTGAAGAGCTACATTTTGGTCAGTACCTGAGGAACATGGACTGAAAGGCCTGATAACTGACTGTTAGCACACTGGTCAGCTCATCCTCATCCATATCTGATAGGATGTACAATATTTGCACATTGTGAGGTGGCCCTTAAATAGCCCCTCCCTTTCAGCCAGTTAGATGCTATCAAGTCTACAGAGCCTCTGGGAGGCAGAATCTGTATGATCCAGTTTTTGGATGTTCATATAGCATCAGTCATTCAAGTATAACTGTCATGCCATGTTCAGAAGAGAGTCAAGCTATTCAGCCAAATAATGGTGTAAAAGAGTTCTTTTCAAAGCAGTAATGAGCAAAATAATCCTAAAGCAATTTTAGATAAATAATGACTAATTTGGAATAAATAACTGCCTTCATTTAAAACTAAAACACTGATATGCGATCAAGCTTCTAACAGAATACCTTAAAATACAGTATAATTACATGTATAATACTACCATACAAAATCAACATCATGGAACAATTTCAGGCCCAAAGAATTTGCATATACAGTACCTTTAGTGTCCTGTTTTCTTTTGCCTTCTGCTGACAAGGGCATGAGCGTATGAGCGGAGCTGTGGGAATTATACAGAGAACACCATCAGTAACATTGAAGGCTGTGCATGACCTGTTTGTTTCCCCGATGACCTTTCTAGAAAATATCACAGCATTCTACTGACACAAAGACATTCACATGAAATATATGAAGCCTCTACTAGTGTAGATGAATGAGAAGGCCAGAAGAAGACCTATTCTCCACGTTGTAGAGTGATATTGGTAGAAAAGTTTATGGCACACTACAGAGGGATACAGATGAAATAAATAAGACACAGCCACTGGTTTAGTTCTCTCTCTATACCTGAGACAGGATGGTTCCCCTGCTGACCTCTATTACCTAGCAAATCACTTTGTGATTTCTAAATGGATTTGTCTACAAGCGGTGTTCAAACATGCTCGACATGTTTCCTTAGTGGAGGTTAAACCATTTCAGTACAAGGTGATCCAGCACACCCAGGGGTGTAGAGAATCAGGCCCAGGGTAGAAATGTTGCACTTTACCAACACTGAGTCACAGGCACGATGATTTCATGGATGATGAAGCATAAAATTAGAGCTTTTGGTATTATACAAAAACACACTATTATCATGTTAAAGGGGGCCTATCATAAAGTACAAGGTATGTAAACAATATGATTTATCTTAAACCTGCCATTCACTCCCAAGTCAATACTATATACACTACCAGTCAAATTTTTTTTACAGTTTTTTTATTGAAAATGATTCAGTTTAATGTCTCATTGCACTCTGAAATTATATTACATGAGTTAAATAAGATATCATGGAATCAGTTTATAGACCAAAATGTATCGAAACTTTGGACTCATCACAGTAGCACCTTTGGCAGATATAACAGCTGAACACACTCGTGGCATTCTTTAGACATCAAATATTTTTTACAGTTCTTCACAAATCTGATGCAGAAGTTCACATAAATGTTGGCACTTGTAGGTTTGCTTTACTTTCACTCTTCTGTCCAGTTCATCCCAAATCAGCTAGATGGAGACTGGAGACTGTGCTGTCACTCCAGTTTGAATAGCTCCATAGCTTGAACTTATGTTTTGGGTCAATATCATGCTGTAGGATGAACTCCTGACCAACTAGGCGCATACCAGAAACATTCTAAAACTTTTCACAAATAGAGTGAAAAAATAAATAATAATAATAAATAAATATATATATATATAAATTTAGTATTAATAATATTTTTTATGATTTTTTATGATGTAAACAGTCATATATCATAAGTGCAAATGCCTACACTGAGTAGTTGGTTGGGGCTCCTTTATCACAAATTACTGCATCAATATGGTGTGACATGGAGGCAATCAGCTGGTGGCACAGCTGAGATGTTACTGAAGCCCAGGTTGTTTTGGCCTTTAGCTCATCTGTATGACTTGATTGGATGTTTCATATCTTCATCTTGACAATACCCAATAGATTCTCAATGAGGTTCAGGTCCGGATAGTTGGTTGACCAGTCAAGCACAATAATATTGTGGTCAACAAGTCATTTGGTAGTAGTTTGTGATCAGATGGTAAGTCCTGCTGGAAAAGGAATACAGCATCCCCATAAAGCTTGTCAACAAACAGAAGCTTGAAGTCCTCCTGGTAGGTGGCTGTGCTGGCTTTTGAATTGATAAAACACAGCACTCTTTGATCCAGCACTCTGCAAACAGCCAGCCTTTTCAGCAGTTACCTTCTGTGTCTTAACCTCATTGTGGAGTGTATTGATGATCATCTGGACAACTGTCATATCAGTAGTCTTCCCCATGATTGTGGTTGTATATATTGAATTAGATCAAGAGATACACAATATTTATACTGTTTGAATAGCAATTTACTCAAGCTCAAAATGAAATATTATAATAAATATAGACCCTGGATTTCTGATTTCAATGAGTTATAAGCAATTAAAAATATTAACATGAAAAAAGTTGCTTGTAATTAATGTAAAATATGACAGTATACCTTTTTGAACTTTGTGTGTGTAGGTAAATGGATAAGGACAGTTTGGAAAATGTTTCTGTTAATGGTAAAATCAACTGTCAATTTTTTTCTCAAAGGAGCAAAAAGGAAATACTGTATTTCTGAATACTGAATTTACTCTACGTTTCCAAATAAGGCTATCTAACAGTAAACATGCTCATATTGCTACATCTACTCCTTTGTATGTGACTCTTCTTTCAGAAGAGTGCATTGGTTGTCTGTTGAAATGCAGGTTACTGCTTATTGCTGGAATAAAGCTGGCTAGGCTTTCTTATTCAAATCAATACCAGAAAGGAATATTTACACTGCTGCTTTTGTTGCTTCTGTCTGCCTGCTCCTGTTGAACTGATCTCGGGTGGGTTCTAAGATCACAACAGGAAAATCAGAAAAGTTTTCAGTTCTCAGCTGGCATTAATGCTCAAATCCACCTGAAATAGATTCTCAGCAGAAAAAGACAGAAAAAGCTGAAAGAAAGAAAATGCCACTGAGAAAGAGGATTCAGAAGCAGTCTTCAGTCTGGAGATGTAAAAAAGATGAGAATATAGAGGGGAAATGAAAAAAATCAGACAGAAAAGACCTGAAAGGTAGGAGTTAGCTGAGTGATGGAAAAGCTCAGCATAAGGCAGTAGAGAGGCTTCCAGCAGGGTAAGACTGGAGCATGGCAGAGAGCCAGTCCTTCACACAGGGGCCTGCCAAGGGCTGTGAGCCAAGAGAGTCTGACTGTGACCCCTCCACTGACTCTCACTGCTGATGCTGGACTCTGCACACACTCCTTAGTGACTACAAGGGATGGGTGGATTGAAAATAATGCTTCAAATCATATGATCCTGTTTCCTTTTAAAAAGTGTTTGCTTCTATGTTATTTTGATGTTTGTGAAAGAAATTGGCATTTGATGCTGCAAAAGAAAAAATAATGGCTGCAAATTTTGGTGGAATCACTCATTCCTAAAGCTGTTACTGACACATGAAAGGCCACACTGGACATTCAGCATGTGAGACTAGAGGCTGGGTTGGGGGAGCAGGCTGAGGGTATCAGGATGGAGTTTATTTGTATGTGTACAAAGAGATGCTAAGTGTAAGAATGTCACAATACGATAAAGGGCTGCATTTCCAGCAAACTGTGAGTCATCACTCCACACAGTCTCTTAGGACCTGTGTGAGAACACTGTGTGGTGCAGCTGATGTTTAAGATGCAGGATTGATTGAAGGTTCAGCTCGTCTCGGGGTAGTTTTTTAATGAGCAGAACAAGCAAAAAGGACCATGTCCTTAGTTAAGTCCAAGGTGAAAAAGGCCATTAAGACATTTGAGCTGATGGACTTTGTGGACATGAAAGACTTCAAACAGTGACCTCTAGAGTCAAAAAGACAGACAAGAACATGTAAGTTGTCGTTTTCAGATATACAGGATAAGGAAAACTTTACTGATTATAAAATGCTAAATACAAACATATATACTTAAAAAAAATATAAACACAACATTGTTTTTTCCTATTTTTCATGAGCTGAACTCAAAGATCTAAGATTTTTTTCTTAAATATTGTTCATAAATTTGTTTACTTCTGCGTTAGTGAGCACTTCTCCTTTGCCAAGATAATCTAGCCACCTCACAGGTTTGGCATATCAAGATGCATCAGCACGATAGTTGCACAGGTGTGCCATAGGCTCACTACAATAAAAGGCCACACTAAAATGTGCAGTTTTATCACACAGATATCACAAGTGTTCAGGGAGCTTGCAAATGGCATGCTAATTGCAGGAACGTCCACCGGAGCTGTTGCCCGTGAATTGAATGTTCATTTCTCTAAAATATGCAATATCCAAAAGGTGTTTTAGAGAATTTGGCAGTGCATCCAACCCGCCTCACAACCACAGACCACGTGTAACCACACCAGCACCGTACCTCCACATCCAGCATCATCACCTCCAAGATTGTCTGAGACCAGCCACCCAGACAGCTGTTGCAACAATGGTTTGCATAACCAAATATTTTTATTAAATAATCTATCAGAAACCATCTCAGGGAAGCTCATCTGCATGCTATTTGTCCACATTAAGGTCTCCACCTGACTGCAGTTCATCATCATAAACGACACGTTGGCAAATGCTTACATTTGATGGTGTATGCCCTGTTGTCATCATGCTGTCTAAACATCTTGATATGCCACATTTGTGAGGTGGATGGATTATCTTGGCAAAGGAGAAGTGCTCACTAATACTGATTGACAAATTTGTGAACATTTGAGAGAAAAATGCCTTTTGTGTACATAGAAAAAGTCTTCGATCTTTCAGCTAATGAAAAATTGGAACAAAACCAGTGTTGTGTTTATATTTTTGTTCAGTGTAGAAAGTCAGTCTAGATGAGATTAGATGCAAGGCTAACTTGCTAATCAGAAATACTTATGAATTACACACCACAGAGATAAGTACTTTTTTTCTGACAGGCTGACAAGCATGCTTTAAGTAGTAGATCCAGTAGGGAAAAACACATATAAATGCTCTGGAAGCTGTCAATGGTGGCGGCACGGTGGCTAGTGGTTAGCACGTTCGCCTCTCAGCGCTGAGGTCTTGGGTTCGAGTCTGCATCTGAGCGGAGTTTCCATGTTCTCCCTGTGTCTGCGTGGGTTTCCTCCGGGGACTCCGGTTTCCTCCCACAGTCCAAAAACATGGAGATCAGGTGGATTGGATACTCTAAAATTACCCTGGTGTGTGTGAATGTATGTATGTATGTATGCCCAGATATGGTTGGCACTCTGTCCTGTGTGATCCCCCTAGTGCTCGATGCAGTCCTCCAGGTGGACGGTCGCTTCCGGTTGAGAGTACGCTGTGCGTGATTTGGCTGCCGCTTCTCACCAGAGTGTGTAAATGGAGTGTGTTGATTGTAAAAGCATCCTTGGGTGTCTAGAAAGGCGCTATATAAGTATAATGTGTATGTATGTATGTAATGATAGCAATTATAGCAAATCAAATTATAGCAGTTGACTGTCAACATGCTATGGTGTAGCAACTACAAGAGCCAAAAATTAATAACCTAATAAATTCTAAATTTAACTTATTTAACTTGATATTCTTTTTAAAATACTATTTTATATACACAATATCCGTATACACATACAGGGGTTAGACAATGAAACACCTGTCATTTTAGTCTGGGAGGTTTCATGGCTAAATTGGACCAGTCTGGTGGTCAATCTTCATTAATTGCACATTGCACCAGTAAGAGCAGAGTGTGAAGGTTCAATTAGCAGGTAAGAGTACAGTTTTGCTCAAAATATTACAATGCACACATTATGGGTTACCAGAGTTCAAAAGAGCTGGCACATCTGTGACCAAGGCAGCAAGTCTTTGTGTCTAAATATTATTGAGCCACTTTGGGGTGTTTTGGAGGAGCGAGTCAGGAAATGATTTCCTCCACCAGCATCACGTAGTGACCTGACCACTATCCTGCAAGAAGAATGGCTTAAAATCCCTCTGACCACTGTGCACTGTGTCATTCCCAAGACAAATTGACGCTGTATGGGCCGCAATAGGAGGCCCTACACCATACTAATACATTATTGTGGTGTATTATTTTGGTGAATTATTGTAAAAAAAGTGCCACAAAAATGTGGCAACAGGGTACAAGTGGGAGAAAAACCTTCAGGTGAGCCATTATACAAAATTAAGAGGACTTGGTGGAAATATCTTAATTCATTCTTTAGTTCTTTGCCTTTATCACATTCACTATCCTTTACATAACATACAACTGTATACAAATGTTATAATTATTCAGTACATGAAAATAATTTTTGTATGAATAGTGCAAGTATATGGCATTCAAATGGGATAGATTCAGTTCAAAAAAGGATGCACCAATGCAGCACTGATGCTAATATCCAATTCACGTTATGTAGATATTTACAAACTTCTAAATAGTAGAAACTGTGAGTACAGTCTATATAGATTAGCAATTCAGAGAAACATTTATTTCAATATCACAAGGGATATAATGGTGGAATATTGATACATAATTTGTCTGTGAAATCAAGGATTTGTCCTGCACTGTTATTTATTTGGCCTGAAAAACTCATTTGCAGCAAACTGTGAAGCTTAGAAAATAATTTATTTCTTTATGTCCTAAGGGATTGAGAAAATTGTGAGAATGAACTCCCTTCAATACTCAGTAACCCTCTACTGCCCCCAACTAACCTTTCCTTTGAAAGGACAAAAGCAGTCAGGATGAAAACCTCACACGGAAGGCACAAGGCACGTGAAGCAGCATCACAATGGATTTATGATAAGAAGTTAATTAAAATCTTTATTTCATTACATGTGTTACATTCAATACCCAATGTGTTTCTTTAGGACACATATATGATAGGCATAAATACAAACGAGCGTTCTTTTTTGTGCCTTTCCTAATAGAATGAGTGAGCAAAACTCCACACCCTCATATTTACATGTAAAGTCCAACTTTATACAAAGTCGATGCCTTCAATATTTACAGAAAAAAGAAGAAAAGGACGTCTCTAACCAACCAATTAAAGGTCCAAGTCTTGTGTGCTGTGTGAAACAGTTCAATAAAGTTGGTTTTATCATAAAATGGGAGAATTCATTATTATATCTTCATCGTCTGGGAATTTTCTACAGACACAAAAAAACGGATGTGGTGCATTACTCCTTTTTCAGAATAATTAAAAGTTGTATACGATGTTCATTTAACATCAACATTTCCGAAGTTGAGAGATAGGACCAACACAAGACTTGTCCTTTGCTGACTAAAGGCATTTTTCTTTTTAAAAATGAAGGGAAAAGAAAGAAAAAGAAAAAAGCAGGTTAACCTGAATGAGCATCATGGACCATGTACAGTAATGTTTTAACAGTCATTCCTTTCAACTGACTATTCTCTGTAGTGACCTGTTTTAAAAGCTGTGTCAAAATATATGACGGACAAAATGACACTACAAACATCTCTCTGTAAATCAGAGACTCAACATGATTTTCTGTGGATCAAATAATCTTTTATCTAAAAAGGATGAAAAATGAAAATCATGTCTAAAAGACCAGTGTTTCTGACATCCAGCAGAAATTGCAAAAAGACAAAGTGGCACCTACATTTACCAGATAACTTAAAAAAGTGAAATTAAATTAAATGAACAGGAAATAAAGGATCAAAGCCCTTATGACTTTATGAATTGAAATTGTGTGTGGATCTCAGCTGAAATAAAAGACACTATCTGGTGAGGGCGAGAGAAAAAAAACGTGTACATCACAGGTTCAACTGTGTAAAACACGATTTCAAGAATGATAGTAAGCACTAAATGTCTGGGATCTAGAGGAACTGGAGTGCTCAGTAGTTTGTCAGTGACTTTAAAGCCTTCTTTTGGAGGACCTTCAAAGTCATCTTCATAACCGTTACATAAATACATAAAATGGAAAAAGCCAAACATTCTCTGAATGGAGTTTCAACGTTATTAAGGACTTCTGTGAAGTCAACGACAATGATTCACAATATTAGAGAGAACAGGAGAGAGAGAGAGAGAGAGAGAGAGAGAGAGAGAACAAGAGAGAGAGAGAAAATTGGAAAAACATAAAGCTGAGGTCAGCTTGTTGGAGTGCACTGAATTACATGACCATGTCAATGCATATGAAGAATGGCAAAAACCACCTGAGTTTGAAAAGAAAATTGTTGTTATGCATCAACACAGACTGGCACTAGTGTGTGTGTGTGTGTGTGTTTGTGTGGGGAGAAAAGTCAAAGTCAACCTCCTTGTACTCCCCACTGCTTACACTGACATTAGTGTTTGGTGTGGATAGTGTTCTCTGCGTAATTTTCATGTCTTGCATCTATGCTTTCTCCTTTCCACTCTTGAATGATGTAAAAATAAAAGCATATGAAATACAGTAATGAGAAAACGGAAAAAGCAACCATTCTGGCATCAGCTAAGAAGCTGTTGTGGATAATGAAGCTTTTGACAGCTGAGAGACTATGGCCATTTTGAAAATAAAAAAACAGCATCTCCGTAATAGAGAACAGCTTGTGTGTTTTTGTTTGTGTTTTTAGGGGTTGAGACTAGTCTCTCCGACCTCCTGAAACAGTGACGTGTAGAACTCTGGCTCCAGCTGCTTGTTCCGGTATCGGTTAACAATTTCGGCTATTTTCTGTTTTCGCCGTACGTGAGGAGGACTGTACGAGTCACTCTCCAGACGCTTCCTCCGACATGCGTTTATTACCGTCTGTCTCACCAGGAAGCCTGAGAAACACGGAGAGAAAGGAGACCAGTAAAACAAATGAACCTGTATACACTGTCCTCAATAATGCACAAAAACAGTTTAGCCTGACTCAGACTGGTTTAGTTCAGCATTTTACATGTCCCCTCGGGGATACGAATCTCACATCCAAACAGCAATAAATTTACTGCAGGAGCAGCAGTAGAGAAGATTCTAGTGTTGTATTTTCTATGAACCCAGATAATACTGTCCCAGAGGAGAGCATCAGGTGGATATGCAGGCTAGAAAACAAAATCCACCAAGTTGCAGAAGAAACACCTAAGCTTAGAAGCTTATATGGTCTTGGAATCTCCACTGCCAATACTGATACTGCTTTTAAGTGCTACTATCAGTCCAGATACGATCGCAGTACGGGTACTGGCACTGCCCTACTCCCGATGAGACTAAAACAATAGTCAACAATAGTAGGTAATTTGGTCTGCAATTCTTTTAGGAGTGGGGAGGTATAAAAACAAAGATACTGCCAATCTAGATCAAAAATAAACTCAGGGTTGCACCTGCAAAAGAAGAAATTACTTCAGGAGCCCATAGGGCTAGAGTGTGCATTTATGATTTTCCAGCAAAACTGTGACAATTACTTATGTAAACACAAGCAACTGTGGTTACACAAGACTCATGTGAATGTAACTCTAAGAGTTCAGGAGTACAGCAGCCACACTGTTAGCACTGAGGATAAATAATCTTGACAGGCTTGAAATGAGCTGGTCAAGCTGGAACAGTCACACTAAATCGGAGTATGCACAAACTGGTAAACAGACAAACAGAAACCTACCCAGTGATCTTCTGCTGACCACCATGTTATCCACCAGAGGGATGACCATGCTGAACTTGCCCATGGCTCCATGCAGTTTTATGCGGAACAGACCGGTCTTCAGTGGATGAATGAAAATGACCGGAACATCTTTCTCTGAGGAGCTGGGTCTGAGGTAAAGAATTGACAAACTATACAATATTCTATAACACTATGCAAAGCAAACTCATTAAACATACACTGCCAAACAAACATTTATAATCTAATTTTTCAGATTGTTTTAAATTCAATTTTAAATGACAGTTTTCTTTGCTGGTTTGGAATAACTTAAAATATAACCAATTTTATTTTTAAGAAAAACAAAAGACAATTTGGCTGTTTCCAATATCTTCACCTCTGAATTAAAATATTTTCATGTGCATTCAACAAAAACTTAAAAAAAAAAAAAAAACCTAAAACCTGCTCTTGATATCCATAAAATCACCCTAATGAATATGAGGATCATTACAAGATATTCCCAAGGAAAAAGTTATTTTAAATAAACAAACTCTTCAGTAACTTCATACTATAAAGAAACACTGAAAATCAAAAATTACTCTCAAATTTAAAAGATACAAAATCTCTCCTTAAACGTCTGACCAGCAATGCAACTTAATTAAGAGCATTATGAATGTCTGGAGAGGTTACTGACCTGGAAGCACTACTGTTGACTGCACTCTCCACTCCTGTGCTGGTCTCAGCCAACAACTCAGACACAGGGAAGTTTTCTACAGAGACCCAAATCATATTAATGTCAGACAATATACACTCATCACTAAGAGATCAATTTGTGGTTCATAGATCAAGATCGACATGCAATTACAATCACTAAATTCTGCCAAGAGCATCTTTTTTCAGCATTAAAACAGTAAATTATATAACTTTTTTTTCTTCTTTTATTCGGCTTACCTATATCATCATATCGCTCCACCCAGACCACCAGTACTTTAGTCTCTGGGCCCAGAGGAGGTATACTCCTGCCTGATGGCAGCTTCTTACTCTTCACTGTAGGAGACTTGACACAAAGAGAAAAATCATTATTCACCAAAGTACACATGAATATTCCGTCTGCAGCATCCAAACAATCTATAGTTTCAAGGCTTTTTGGCTTAGGACAGGGAATATTGTGGGCATCTTGCTTTTATAACATGCCTTTGTTATCAGATGGGTGAAGGGCAGACATGTAAAGTGATCTGTTTGCTGTAAACTGGCTTCTGCTACAGGAAAAGACATCAGCAAGTTTTCCTACAGTACTGGAAACATTTCATTTGATCTGCAGCTGTGCATTTCTTTTGTTTATGTTTATGCAGTTATTTCTCTATTGGGAAAATTAACAGAGCACTGACTAACAAAGTCTGAACATCACAATAGAAGCGTTTGTGTGTTTACCCGTTGTGCAGGGCCCATGTTGTCTGAGTGATTGGGGAAGAGCTCCAGTGTGAGGTTAGGCTGTTTCAGCAGGCTTGGCAGAAGCTCCATCTGAGAATCAGAGTCTGCTGTGGGGAAACTGTTCTCTGATGACTCTGCTAAACATACACATGCAAACACAAATGATCAATTCAAATACAAAGAATGATCAATTTTACTAAAACACAATGTGTTAAAAGTAATTTTGCAGTATTTTTATTCAAAAGTTTCAACTGGAGAGTGTTTTGTTGTAGGTTCAATTGTTTTTTAACTTTTAATTTATTGACTATATCTTCAAGAATCTCAATTGGCCATTGCTTAACAAATTATCAGTACAATAATTAAAATGTTCCTGGACATAGAATGAAAAAAAAAAACTAAAACCAGTTCTGAAGGCTCAGTATTTACCAGAGGAGTCACTGAGTGAGGGCACCACAAAAGCAATCTCTGTAAGAGCATCAGCGTAGTAAAGCACCCTCTTCTCGCCATTAAAAATCCCACCTCCAGTGTCTCCCACAGCTACACAGTCATCTGTTACAAGATCAACAAAAAAGAAGCAATTATTTAAAACAAAAATAACTCATTTTCACTCCAGATAAAGGTTAAATTGTAGATGAGGGTTGGATGGCCTTTGCTAGAGTCTCACAAAACTACGTAACACCAATCCTAACTGTCTGTTGCATCATCAGTGGTAATTGCCTGATGGATGCTCACTACCATAAATGTGTGTTAACTAGGATATTTTAAACTCTGTTACAACATTAGCAAAACAAATTACACACATCTAAAAATTATTTTTCTCCACCAAAAGTGTTACACAGGCTTTTGTTCAGCACAAACTCAGCAACAACAGTGTCAAAACAGTAAGTGTGTCATAAATCTATATTTTGATTAAATCTTCTCTAAACTTCGACTTTCCAAAAACCTATTTTTGCTGATATATTATGAAAAAACACACTCTAAACATTTCTAGCCAAGACTTTTGAACTGAATAAACAGAGGTGTTGACTACACACTGGTCATTAGTTTTTAAAAATTGTATGAGGTTTTATTTCTAAAGCTTAGCAAATGTGTCTTAACGTGTTTGACTAATTTCAGTGGTTCCTAGACGGAGTATTTGTGAGATGTGTGTGGGGTGAGATGTCTTTGTTCATGCTCACACTCCACAGATGCTATTGTTTCCGGGGTATGTTTTGTTTTTAGGATAAAATGAATGCTGAGTTCTAGAAGAGTTTTTGCATTTGTTAATATGATGCCAACAGGAGAGCCGACTCCAGAGGGTTAAAGAGCTGTTTATAAAAATTCACAGAATACACAGAATATGGCTAATGACACGTGTACCTGGTGTATCAGTGCCATTAGATGTGTTGATGGTCCAGCTGGTATACACGCTTCCAGTCCAGCCGGGATGGTGGTCTACTTCAACTGGCCAGCCCAGAGACAATAAAAGCTCCAGAAAGTGTGGCTGCACATTTGCACAGGACTCCACATTTCTCAAGATCTATAAAACAGCATAGCATAAGAGACATGAAAAACTTCTAGTAGGACTTTATAACCGATTTAAATGTGCATGTGGTAGTCTGTAGATGGTGCAATGTTATACGCTTCACCTCTTGACTGCTCTTCTGTCCTGCCCTCATGTAGAAGATGAAAACGGTGTCACAGGGTCGGCATGGCAACAAGTCTAGGTAGCCAATATCATCAAAGAACCCTTGCATAGCAGAGTCTAGAGCAATGAGGTGAGGAGGCAAACGGCTATTACCAGGCTCCTGTAGAGAAAACATATACACAAAATTACTGCTAGTGCTACAGCAGTACTTTTCATGTCTCTTCGCATTTTCTCTATTTTGGTATTTCTTAGTTACATGCTCATATGATAGTACATATTTAAACAAAGCAAAAAAGACATGAAAATAAAACAGAAGACCACATAGGTCAAAATAAATGAGTATAAGAGTAAAAGTATAACAATTCTGTATACACTAAATGAGAATATACTACACTCTGTCTAAATTGAGGTATATTATATAAATGAGTGAATTCTATTAAGAATGGAAAGAAGATATTTAAGCTCATTTCATATACCTTGAGGGCCTCTAGTGAAAGGAAGCCAAAGTGTGAGAGAAAGAGGCGAGCAGTCTGGAACTCCTGTGCAGGCGGAGGAGGTTTGCAGTCAGTCAGTGGATCAGGGAAGGGTTTATTTCTCCATAGCTCTTCAGTGTAGTGTTCTAAACCTGTCTCATATTCTATCTGCTTCACCATCACACCACGCAGCTTATCGTGCTGCTGCTCCAGCTGAAACACACATGAAGATATCAGGATTAGCCATCTATGAAAGACTTATTGCATTTAATACACTTCATGATAAGTGGTTTATCACAGAACAAACTTATCTGCCACCTTTTTCTCTAATAGACAAATAAACAAAAAACAAGGAGCTCCTTTTAGCTGAATTTCAAAGAAATAGACACTCATCTTATTTCCATACAAACATACACAAAAATGTCACAATGGAGGTCTGGACCATTTTAACAAACACACAAACACCCCTTTGTTAATTAGACAAAAAATGTAAACCTTTCCCTCTACCCACAACCACACCCATCTTATTTCAGAGCAGTTCAAACTGGCATTCAGTCCCATACACATATTTCAGTAAAGAGTATGATTACACAGATACCACAATCTTAGCATGCCCAGTAATTGCACAACCATGATTATTTCTATGTTTATTATATCATAATTATTCTATTACTTTCTAAACCTTATTGTGGACTACACTGCAAATTTGTTAACTCACTCTAAACTTATAGGACACTGTAAGAAAAGACCAGTGAGTGAGTTCTAGCCGTTTAAGGAGTCCTTAATTTAAATGGCCAAATAAATTTGTCCACCCAAGAATACCAAATTAGGTAGGGGACCAAATACCAGTAAGAGATGTAACATTGTGTGTATGTCGAAATGGCTGATTTGCGACAGAGAAACCACATCCCCACGCTAATTTGTTTAAACTCACAACAGCATCTGAGTGCTTCAAGGCTGTAGTACGGGACCTGTAGGATTCCTGTCAGTCAAAAAATAAAGCCCAGCCCATTCCAGTAATATTTAAGTAAATTATGCATGGCTTAACAGATATTCAATAAAACAATGTACAGTGATGAAAAGTTTAAAAAGTATAATTCAAGAAGAAGTCATTTTCAGATGGGAGATTTTAAGGCCTTTCCTACCTCTTTATCTACTATATCGTGCAGGTCTGGAATGCTCAAGTCAGCTTTCACAAACGGAATCTTGTCGACTTCTTCTGGGAACGGCCTGTGCTTGACATTAAACCGAATCCCTACATCATTTTTAGGTATCGGTCGACTCTCTGGAATAAACACCTGCTGTAGGAGAGAGACAACTGACATGGGAAACTACCCAAACAATGCTTTTGTTCACTGACCTTTTTTACAGATATGAATGGCCTCTCTGAATGGCTTTTAAAACCATATGCACTCTGATTAGCTTCTAGGGGTGTACCTTACCTTCTGGTTAGCCCTAGCTCCTCGGGGCTGATGGAACAGTTGCATCGTCCAGGCATGACGACCACACATGCCTCGGATCAGCATCGTGACAGATGGACAGGGGTCTGATGGACACACACACACACAGCATGTAAGCATGCTTTATGAAGTCACCGTGATGTCTTCAATATCATTATAAACAAAAGATTTTCATTAGTTTTACTTTTTTTTTTTTTTTTAAAGAAGTTATGCATATCACTGCAACATGGATTACATATAGTAAGTTATTTATGCTATTTCAGTAGCACACAGATTTAATTTAACATGCTTCACTCACTCTGTTCATTGCCAAGGGGCTGCTCCAGCATGGCCAAGATGACTGAATTGTCAAGGACATAGTATCTGAAATTACTGTGTGAAGTAGATGTCAGTCTGGAGTATTTTATCAGAGTGTCCTCATTCAGCAGACTGCAGGGGGAGGCAGGACCGCTTGGGGATGGGAACGCCCCAAGAACCTGCATTATACTGAAACAGAACAACCTGAGGAGTGACTAAAGTGCCGGTTACAATTACATTGATAAAAATCAGTTCCATTATTTTTTTTATTATGAAGCTGGAAGCACCACAAGTTTAAAAGTTTGATAAGTTCTTTGTAGCTGGGCAGGGGAATATTGCTCAAAGGTCTTTTTTCACAAAACATAAAATTCTGCCCCTTCCACTTAAAGCCTTAATGTTTTTTTCTTTACTTTTTGAAATGTAAGCTTATAGGATAAAATATGTTGCCAAGTACCTGAATGTTTTCAGAAGCCATAAAAAAGTTTGTAAAATACGCCACTAATTTACTGACAATATTCTCAAAACTTTCAAATTAATTTTATTGTAAGAACCGATAACAACCAATACATACAATCTTAAAATATGCACAGGATTCTTTAAAACTCTTTACAGATGATCAAATGATTATTTCCAGCAAATGCCACACATTTTGACATAGTCTGATCATTGTGAACAATCCATAAATCATGCAAACATGGAATTGAAAGGCTATCATCAGAACACTAGTTGTAATGATAGGAAATAGAACTCATTATAAACTCTTATTGCAGGTGTTAAACTCACCATGACAAAGTGGCTTCAGCTGCATCTTTGACTCTCATGGACGCAGGGTTATGCTCTTTATCGCCTTTATACCTCACTTCCTGTTCACCTGTCTTTGATTTGCTGCCTGAGATGCCCAGTTCTACAATTTCCAGAACCTCTATAAGGCAGTCCTGCAAAATAAGACACGAGACATGTTATTAAGCATAATATTGTACATTTATGACCTTATGAATTAAGATACCAGAGGGAAAAAAGAAGAAACAAAATGTAACCGACTGTAAACATCCATAATACTACAAGAGGGTCACTGATTACATTAGCGCTGTAATTGTCATTGCTTCTGCAGCCATAACATGATTACTTGAATGTACATACCTTCTCATTGAGCATGTCTGGATGCTCTGTGAGCCAAACACAGAGGCACTGGAATGCAGCTACGATCATGGAGTGGAGGTCTCTGGAGTGGAGGGGAGCAGGTCGACTGCACTGGTACACAATATAACCACAAACCGAACTAACAGCCCGCTTACGATCTGATGACTCCACACTTGCCTTCACCTAACACAAAAACACACCACACCTCAGAATTTCATTTCTCAGGCTTTCTCTCAAAACCCTCATCATAAAAACGGCACCTGCCAAACTCAAGTATAATCATATTAACACACTAACACATTTTATTTTAAAGTGAAACAGTAACGATCCTTTCCAAAATGATCAATGTTTCATTTATGGTAGGAAGTCAGCATATTTATATTTAAATGTATTAAACAATTCAATAAGCCTTTTAATATATGGGGCACATTAAAAAGTATAGATAAACATCAATTTCCCAATGTGGTTCACGGTTAATTTATGACTAAGGGAGTAGACCTGCTGTTTATTACAACTGTATCTCTTAGTTAAGAATTAAAACAGATGTACTAAAACTTTGGATATATTTTGCATCATGAGTGCAGGCATCGCAAAAAATGGATAAAATGTACAGGTAGTGCTGGGCGATAAAACGCTATCGATTTTTTTCACGATAAGTTTTCCCTCAATGACGATGATAAGCTAGGACAATAGAATTAGAGAAGCATTAACGCTCCTTTCCATTTGTCTAATACTGCTGCTTGTTAGCTCCTGATCACCAGCGCCGCAAAAATGCACTGTTGTGTTTAAGACAAGCGTGTCATTGATCGGGCGAGAGAGCGTGAGGTCACTGTGTGCTTGTCTGTGTGAGGAGAAGGAGGGGAGCTTGCTGTGTGTCAGCCTGAGTGCTAGCATTAGCCTGTTAGCTTGGCTCTCTAGCCTGTTGTTATTTTGCAGTGGTTGAAAGAGAGAAACGACAGCAATCATTGAAAGTTTCAACAATACAGCGACGACTGTAAAGTCTTTCTTGTCCATCCTTTCAACGTGTCCAGTCAGACGGTACAATATTCTGTAATATATGTTCTGGCAATAAACATTGTAAGGGGAAATGTTCTTTTTCAAAGAAAATGAGCCGTGTAACCGACGCTTGTTATAAATGAGAACCCATGAATCCACGTGTTAGTTTTTAACCTTTTATTCTCTCAGAAAACAAGATAAAATAAGAAAATAATATAACTGGCAATGTTTAAAATCGTAAGGAGGCATTGTGCTCCTACAAACATTTTAATATTTTAAACAGTAACATTTCATGTATTTAGTCTGATGTTTTAGGAAGATGTTTAAAACCATGACAGTGTTAGAAAATTTAATATCATGATAATTATCGAGATATCGTGCAATATAGAAAATTTTTGACCATATTGCCCAGCTCCATGTACAGGGCATACATATTATATATATATCAGTTACAAATATACTCATCAGATAATGTTGTTTTTATTGTTTCTCTACAGGAGTATAAAACCTTCCAGCATTGAGCTGTGGAGCAATGAAACGGTCTTCTCAAGACGGATGGTACTCCATCCAGTACTTTTGGGAAGAGTTTGGGATGAGGTGAGCCTGTGATCATCCAATATCCTGACCTCACTAACTCTAGTCACTGAATGCAATCAAATTCTCATACAATGCTCAAAAATCTAGTAGAAACCCTGCCCTGGACAGTACAGACAGTTTCTCCAACAGAAGCAGGATAAACTCACTTTTTATTACACTTGATTTCAGAACAAACAATGAATGATCGGGTGTCCCAATACTTTTGTCAATACAGTGGAGGTGTGTCTAACAGATTAGACAGAGTGGGCAAAGTTTACAGAGAAACAGATGGACAACAGTCTGTAATTGTATAACTACAAAATGCATGTATATGGTAAGCGGAACTGATAAAAGGGATATTAAGTGTAGAGACCCGAATTTTATTATTGCTGATCAGTGTACACTCATTAGTCACTTAATTAGGTATACATACTTTGTATCTACAACATGAGTGCTGAAATCCTGAAATATGGTTAAACCGTTTATGGTACAGAATTATACCAATAAAACCATTGTCAAAAATACACCCAGTTATAATTTTTCCTACACTTACTGTTCATTTCATCAGCTTCACTGACCATATAGGTGCACTGTGTAGTTCTACAATTGACTGTAGTATTCAATTGAATTGAATTGTAGTATACTTTCCTAGCCTCTTTTGACCCTGTTCTTCTATGTTCAGAACCCCCACAGGACCATCACAGAGTAGGTATTATTTGGGTGGTGAACCATTCTCAGCACTGCACTGACACTGGTATTAGTGTGTGTCGTGCTGGAAGAGCTGTTGGAGATTTTCAACACTATGTTAGCTCTCTGCCCACTCTATCAGACACACATAGCTTGTTAGTCCACCTTGTAGCTGTAAAGTCAGAGACAGGAGCTCATCTGTTGCAGCACAGTTTGTGTTGGTCATTCTCTAGTCTGTCATTGGTGGTCATAGGGCACTTTTGGCTGATGCACTATTTTCACTCAAGCAGTGACACTGAAGTGTTTAAAAATGCCAGTAGCTCTGCCGAGTCTGACCCACTCATACCAGCTCAACCCACACCAACATCACCACATCAGTATCACTGAGAATGACCCACCAGCCAATAAAACCTGCTCTGCAGGAGTCCTGACCTTTGAAGAATATGGTATGTAGAGAAACTGCTTTACTGTAGTCTAATTGCAGAACTTAAGTTCACCTAAAAGGTCAGTGGAGCTGATAAAATAAAACAATGAAAACGAGTATTGACACAAAGTGAATCTATTGAAGTAGCCAGTGAATGTATATTGATTACAAAAATATATACATTCCTCAAAAGTTTGAAAGAACTGTAGTAATGATAGTACTAATTAAACTAACTCCACATACCTTGGCTAGCCCTGCAAGAAGCTCGAGAGCAGCAAGTGAGATGCTCATGTCTGGCCTCCATTGAGAGTTGAGTCTCTGGGTGACTAGATGGATGCTGCGGATCAGCAGGCCAGCTGCCGTGTCTGTGTGGAGAGCTGGGATATAAAACACAGCACGCCACAGAGAGTGGGTTAGTCACAAACACAGCACGCCAAGCCAAGCACAGACACACAGCCAGCAGCCACTAATGGTAATATCATACACACAAGCACACATATGCATCCACGCACACATGGATACTAATAAATAGTAACTGCACAGGCTGCACTACATCAGACACTCACATCAACATCAATGATCATAACATAGATCAGCTTTCTTGCATTCTATGGAAATAGATTCAAGCAGTTCTATATTAGTTTTTTTTCTTTTTTATACACTGAGAAATGCTTGTCCCTAATGCAAGATCACTTGCTGCACACAGATTCAGAAAGAGGCATTCAGACAAGTAGCAAGAAATACTTTTTAGACCATGCAAACGTCTAAAAAGAAACCATGCCTTAGACAAAAGCATTGCAGAGCGTAATTTATGTTTGCAATATTCACAAAAAAGACATGTATGGAGCATTCATCTGGCAAATTGACAACCCACAAATTTATCAGAATCTATAAAAATATTATTAATAATTTCAATTTTAGTAATAGTGCAAAGTCTCAAACAGTTGAACCCTATTGAATGAATGTCTGAATGTGAGACATTTGTATACAAACTGGTAAATTTGGTCTGAACCAGTAAATTTGTCTACAAAACACAATGTTACATAAAAATAACATTAAAAGCTATTCTAACCTAACCATTAGCATTACATGTTAAATGTTTTATTTTAGAAAGACACGTGTGAAATAAGACAAATAAAGAGGTAATTAACAAAAAAACAGAACAAATAGATTTGCCTCCAGTGCTACAGTAATTAGTTTATTTGTCTGATTTTTGTACAAACTAAATCATCTCACACTATTATTTGAAACAAATTGAGTAAAAATGAAAATAGAAAAAATGTCATTTTCATATCAAAAAAATGTAATATATTAAAATGCTTCAGCTGTTATTAGTGATCAGAATTTTTAGCCACTCATGAAGAGAGATGCTGAAACTGTCTCCACTAAATCATTCAAGGTTTAATGGGATGTGTCAGTATTCAGCTTCTCTGGACATACCGTAGTCTCTCAGCAGGGCCTGGGCAGGTCTCTCGCTGTCTGGCGTTGTGGCCTCTGAGCTGCCTGCACTAGCATTGCTAATTCCACTGTTATTGCGACTATGGCTCTTAGCCAAGGAATGACTGCCTTCAACACTTCCCTAGACACAGTGACAAGACATAAGATACTATATACACATCTTAGTGTATTCAATCATTTCAAGATGTTCTGTACAAAATATCATGCTGCACTATGAATAGATGTCAGTACATCCTGACCAGAACTGTGACAGAACTCTTATTCCCATGGAAATACACTGATACAACTTACCACTTCAGCCTGAGCACCTATGGACTCCAAAAGCGCTGAATCCTGAACAATATTCAGCATTGCCGCTGTGGACAGAATACAATAACCATTCAATCTTTTCAAAGCCTCCATGTGGCAGGATGTCTGTGGAGTGACTTATAGAAAACTGTGAAATATATTCAAGACTAAAAAATATATGGCAGCCAAACCTCTTAAATCAAATTCAAACTAAACCAAACTAGCAAGCATACATTTTGTAGAAACAAACCTAGAATCATCTGTGTATTGATTGGGTCTGTCTCAGTTTGCAGGGCACCAATCAAGATATTGACCAATCGTAGCTTCAGTGAGAGAAAGGTAACCGCTTTGTCATGAAGAGAGTTGTCATCATTGCTGAATTTACCCTCCAAAAGAACCTGCATATAAGAAAGTTTATTTTAATTACCTCAGTTGGCAACTTAACCAAAATGACTGATATTACTGCAAGCGTTGTCATTATATCAATTCTACTTTACATGGTGATTCATCTCACCATAAGTCATATGCCACACTACTAGTCATATGCTATCACTTTCCTAGCTACAATCTAATTGGTATTCAGATACATAGATACAACTTTTCAACATTAAAATTTTGTTGAAAATATGAACAGTTACAGATTTTAATGTATTATTAAAACCTGTAACTCTACCATCGTCAATTAAAATACCATAAAAAATATAAGATTGCAGCACAGGTTAAAACTCTCTCAGAAAAAGTTTTACCTCTGATCTGACGTTTCCAAAATGATGTGGCAGTGGCAGCATGGACAGCAGAATGTTGATGGAAGCTCTTCTCAGTTCAGTGGGGTTGACATATGATTTAAATTTGGTCAATTCACTGTAAAAAAAAAAAAAAAAAAAAAAAAAAAAAAAAAAAATTAAGTCTTTCCAAACAATTCAGATCCACATTCACATCTGTACCACAACATGCTCCTACAATAAAATAGTAGGGATGCACCGATACCGATACCAGCATCGGGTATCTGTCCGATACCACGTGCGTGTACTTGTACTCGTATTCATAAAAGTGCTCCAATACTACAGGATCCGATACCAGCATGATGGGAGCTTCGTTTCCTTCTAACAGACAGTATTAATTTGCGCCACAAAATAAATAAATAAATAAAATTTTTAAAAAAGAAGACGACGACTACGTACGGAACAAGCCACTTCACGGCAGCGTGACTTTAACCAGCCTGGTAGTAGAGAAGGAGCAGCTATGTCCACGGTGTGGAGGTATTTACAAGTGAATGAACGAGACGAAAACTAAATAAAAACTAATATTTTAAAACGAAAACTATGACTAAAAGTATTAGACTTT
>BRDA01010455.1:41713-67314 GCA_036984385.1 Crenuchus spilurus
CAGCCTCCGTTTCATTTTAATTGTAAGTATTGATATTTATTAGTACTCATATTGGTACTTGGTATCGGCAAGTACTTAAATGTAAGTACTTGTACACGTACTCGGTTTTAAAAAATGTGGTATCGGTGCATCCCTATAAAATAGTTATGATAAGCACTACTTATAGCACTACTTCAAAAACTGACATGATATTAAAATAGTTTTATGCATTGTCAACCAAATGTTTTCTTTCCTCACCGATCAGGTAGAATAATTTCCAGTGCAGATATAAAGTATGGAACCACTACATTGATCCCTTTCAGATCAGAGCAGAACAGAGCTGAGGAGTTAAGGATAATACTGGCCAACACTGGTCTGCAGATGTAGTCAGAAATCTGAAGGCCCTGGATGAGGACCATATAGAACCTGACAAAACAACAGAATTATTGTCAGTTTACAAACTTTTGAATGTTTGTAGTAGATAAGTGTAGGATACTCTGTTACAGTCATGCCTTCATGTTACTGTCTGGTTCTAATACCAGAAATGCACAAAAACATAGAATGGTTGGTTCTGCAATTAAACCTGTAATTACTCTACCTGGACAGATAGACAGGTAGAATTTCTTCCCCTGTTTTTTTGCTGCAGAAGATTCTGCATAGCGTTCCACAGGCTTCTGCTCGACCAGACTCATAATTGTCAGGAAACTCATTGGCGTCAAACATTGGGTTTGACACCATAGTGTCAGTAGACATCTGAGAGCCTTTCCTCCTCAATTCAACTCCAGCCTGCGTTGCAAGAGCTGAAAAAAGGAGACAGACATAGAGAGACAGAGGACGGGAAAAGAGGCAAAATCTAAATAACAGCTTTTTATGTTCACTAAACAAAAATCTTAACAGGGATTACAGACAAAGAGATCTACAGACCAAAAATGTGATTAAATAGGATGTTATACTGCAATTTGGACATATGACTATTAAAATTGACAGATAAAATGTTATCACTCATGCAACTGCTCTTTGTCTTTCCTTATGATTTACGTCCTGGCTATTCTGTTGTTTAGGGCACAGGATTGATCATATGTTACATCATCTCTAGAAGACAGAAACTTTATAAAAATTTAATTTGATGTCAGGAGCTACTTCAAAAGCACCTTAACAAAGCCTCTGCTGTTGCATCCTAAGTACATACGCTATTTTAAAATCACACAAACCTGAATACAAAAAAGAACAGAAAATAATTCTGCATTTTTGAGAACAATGATTTAGAGGGAAAAAAACAAAAAAAGATGAGCTCTCCTGGTCAGCCTCCCCGTTATCAAGCACTGCAGTTTAGAGTTTTTAATAGTTGGTCAGTAGGGGTGCACGATATGGACATTAAGTGCGATGTGTGATAATGTTGGATATTGCAATACCAATAAATACATTTTTAATTAAGAATAAAATAGTATGTAATGACTGTAGACTCTATTATTGTTAATGGTGTAAAAGAGACAAAACGTGCGCCTGCTGAGGTGACGCAGACCTAGTTGTCACCATCAAAAAAATCTTAAAGATCACAGGTGTCACGTGTTGGATTGACACTCAAATGTTCTATGTTCTCCAACGTTGCCTTTGTCACAGCATGTGGATTGTAATAAGATGACTGGATATGAGGAGCGACTGGCCAAGATAGTAAAAAAATATCCATATTTATATGACTATTCTTGAGAGGACCGTAGGGATCAGCAAAAATAGAGTAACTATCCACTGATTCCCGTGTGTTAATAGTCAAACAGAAGTGGATGGTGCTGCAGGACTGGTAATGAGTCAGCCTAATTAAGCAGAAGTGCATATAACCTCTCTCTCAACCAAATAGCAAAAAAACAAAGAATTACAAAAACACTACTCATAGTTCTATGCAAATTGTAGGATAAAAAACAATAAAATACTAACAGTTTGTGTCAAATGCAATCACATTTTGTGCACTGTAAAGCTGTCTGAACAGATTCTCTCATATTTTGTATGTATTCATGTTTTATATTCTATATAAATGTAAAAAAGATCAATTAACTTGGAAGTTAATGCTACTTTTCCACCAAATACATCACTTGCACCATCATTACTGCCAAATATGTCACAGACGATGATGTCACTGACATCACCTCTTAACAATGAGCTTATTGCAGAAACACATATCACTGATAAAAATATGATTAATCGTGCAACCCTATTGGTCAGCATCTCTAAATAACACAATGAAAGGCACAATATGGCAGAAACAAATTGCACACACATCCACAACATGCAGAAATATCCATACAGAACTAAAAATAAACAAAGATAATCAAATGATAACCAACAAAAAGCTACAAAAGTAAAACACCAGGCGAAACTCAGGACAACGTTGGTTGTTGTGTTTCTTTGGAGAAGATCGGTTAGTAGAGGTCCTTTAGGTGGATGATATGGGCAGAAACTGGTTGTATGATGGAAGGTTAAGTTGCATCCAAAAAAGAAGGATCAATCACAACAAACATTCTCAGCTTTTTGCTGATGATTTGGTCTATGATAAAAATTTCATGGGAGGAATTCTGAATATTTGTTGCATTTGAGCCAATGACATTTGGGCAGCAGTCAATATACTCCCCGGACCCCTAAGACCAGAACCAAGCAGTGTATGGTCAAATCTCTTGCCCCAAGAAAACAATACTGCGACAACAAGGAAGTGACTGTTTCAAAGCAAAATATAAATAATAATAAAGAAATAAAAAAATGAACCAAATAATTGCAACTGGTAAAGCTTGTGTTCCTACTTACAAGATTTATAAGAAAGAAGAATTTGGAAAAATGTTGCTGCAAGATAACAGAGATAAAATGGAAACAAATCAAAGAACAGCAGTAACAGAGACCCAGAAACTATGAAGAATGTCAACAAGGTTCTTTGTTTTGTTTTGTGAGTTCATATATTTAGTTCTAAAGCTAAAACTAAGAAGCAAACGTAGTGGCTATAACAAGATACTGAGTTTCAGTTATTCATCATGCATGACCAAAAACGAAAAGGAAATAAGCAAACATAAAATGGACAACTAGCCTACCTCTGATTCAACATGCAGCTTAAAATACTTTTCAGTGTTTCAATGAAAAAAAAAACGATAACAGTTTATTTTCTGATATCCTTTTCCTAGGCTCAGTTCTTTTTCCAAGCAGACTGAAATTTTAGGACTTTAAATACAGTTAAAAATCACTATGATATTCATGACTATTAAGATAAATTAAGCTGCAGCTATTCACCTAAGCACCGCAAAATTAAGCAATCCTGGATGTTATTTCATAATCATTTAGCAGCTATATTAATTTGACCAACCTTGAGTTTTGTACAAACTACCTTATACATACAAACTAATAATATGTGTATGATGACCATGAGCACCATCACTGTTCTCAACAATTTCCAAATCTGTGCATATATTATTACTGACGAGACTAATATAGAAATGACAAAAATGTTGTCAAACATTCAATAATATGAAAAATAGATAAAACGTAAGAGACTGCAATAACTGTTTATATCAACTTCAAATTTGGTCATTTAATATACCCATGTCAAAAGTCAGAAAGTAATCCATCCCTAATCTACAACTATACCTGAAACATAAACCCTCAGGTTCTGATTTTCCGTAACAGTAATATTTGTATATTCCATCACAACGCAAAGACAGTGTTAGAACAGGATGTTCTAAGCTGATCAGTTCTAGCACTGCATCACTTATAATTAACCTCATGTCACAAATGACTCCATGATTCAAATGTGATACAATCTTGCAGGTAGGAATAGCCTATTTTGTATGAGAAAAAGAAGAATGGAAATAAAACACTAACAGGAAAGGAAGAGAGATAAATGAGAAAAGGAAAAATAAAACCAAGTTACTTCAATAACGTAATATTAGAGGTCTAAGCCTAGTTAACATCTTACCCGTCATACTACTTTCTCTGCTGAGGCCAGAATGAAGTTTGCAATGGACCAGTGCAGCGTCAAACAGCCACTGACCAAACAGGTTCAGCACGCTGTTAACTTTTGGCCTAGTGGGAGCAGGCAGGGGTCTTGGCTCTGAGCTTGTCTGGTTTGGACTGGAGAGAGGAGAGGTGGAGGAGGGCTGATGCGACACTTTGGTCTGGCCAGTCTGAAAAAGCAGGGAAACCAATTACTTCCGTTTTAAAACATACATTAACAGAAACAGTGCTACTGTTAAGACTGTAGTTATAGCATGCCCCAACAAAAGCTGTGTAATCTTACTTTTATTACGGGACTTTATTTAACCGTACATTCTGATATTTATTACCATCTTATTTTCTAAGATACAAACAAGGGAGGTATAAAAGCTGGAAATATTTTCCTTCTACTTAAGCTGTTAATTTATCACTATTTTGAGCTGCCAATTAAACATTTGGCTTCAAATAAACCAGGTGCCATAGCTTTTTGGAATAAGTGTAAAAATGTTTGCTTGTAATCCTTACTGATATAGATTTTTAAAAAATAATTATACCTCTGAATTTCTCCCCAATGTATTTTAGTGGCCAATTAACCCACCCTTTTATATACACTCCCTATCACTAGGAATGTCCCTGACTATCTTGGGAGGGGGCAGACGAACAGAGGCCTCCTATGATACCATGACGTCAAGTCCCTTTTTCCCCCCAAACTGCTGGCGATACATCGCTGCTGGGCAGATAGCACGTTCAGAGGAAAGCGCAGATCCCTAGTTCTGATGGATACCACAGCAGACGCCAGAGACAGTTGACACTGTTTATAGTGTTACAAGAGTACGCCATCTTGCCCACCCAAACAGAGAAACAATTGCAAACAGCGTGATCAGGATTTGAACTCGCAATCCTCGGATCATAGTGGCAGCGCCTTAGCCCACTGAGCCACTCAAGAGCCCCTACTGATAATACTACAACAAAAAAAACCCCATCAACATCTTGCATTTATGTCATGTAGTTACTGTATAAAAACCCTAAGATTTGGGCATCAACTTCAGATTAAAATGTGGAGTTTTAAAAGATTAATGTTAGTTAAATAGACCGGTAAATGGCCATGTTTTTTTTTTTTTTTTTACGATTTTTAAAATGCCAGATGTCTCATGAATAAGCAAATAATGTCATTTAGAATGGCCCTTTGGCTTGTAGATAGTGTTTAGTGTTTCAAGTGTCATTTAGCTCATAACAAGAAAACATTAATCAACATTAATAAAGTAATAACAGTAATAAAGCATCACTATACATGAACAAACATGGTTGCTCTTTCCAACTTTCACTTTCCCTATATTGATACAATTAAGTAATGTTCTGTGTTATGTTCATACCGTTGAGGCTTTACTGGTAGTCTTGGTAACTGCTGTAGGTCTGTGTCTGCGGCTGTGAGGGGGTGTGGTGTTGGTAGTCGTTGGGGGAGGTGGCATGCTAAGTCTATTAACAGGAGTGGGTGGGGCACTGTCTGACCGTGGTCTGGATATACCTGGCAGATTTACAAGAAGGAAAAAAAACCCACACATGCACGCGCGTGCGCGCGCACACACACACACACACACACACACACACACACACACACACACACACACACACACACACAACAAAATAAGACTGCATCAGAAGGACAATAATGAGTAGGAATCACATTAAAATCTGGCCTCCAGCCTCGTTGCACAGGATTACACAGAAAGAGATAAACCTGTCACCCCAGTGGCTATTTCAGAGCAGACATAAACACTCATTCAGCCATTAAGCCCTTGTTTAATACCATCATCTGTAATCATCAAATATACACACATAATTTGTGTATTTGAGCTGCGTGTGCTGCTAAATTCAATTAGCCAACTGATGTACTGCAGAGCCACAGCAGAGCTGCTTTTGCTATACTAAGAGCCAAAGAGCAAACCCTGCAAGAATAGTGCACAATCTCTGCTACAACTACAAAGTAATTACAGCAGATTTCATGCTTTTACATTGTTATTAACAGGTACATAACCAAGACATCTACATGCAAATAAAAGAAAAAATAATTATGAACATTCATGATGCTGCACAGAAAGTAATGATTGGGTGAGTAGGAGTACAGAATTTGACAGTGATTAAGCATAGCCCAAACGCATTGTTCTGTCAAAAACAAGTCAAAATAAGTGCAAATTACACCTTTTGCACACATCAGCAAGGACACTGGGATTAAGTGAGTACAAGTACTAGGACTTTTTCAGGTTCTTATAGTCTGCAGTAGGGTGGTCACAATTAAAATCAATTCCTCTATTTAAGATAACGTTATTAAATGTTTACAAGCTTTAAATAATTAAGTCCATACAGGGCTGACAATTTGGAGAAAATTTGACTAAATTGTGACTGCAACTTTAATTATCTAAAATAATCCACAATTAAGGTTCAGGCCTGTTTTTTTTGCCAAGAAGGCTTGACCTCTGAATATAGTGTGCAGGTAGGTTGTGGCGTATATAGGCTGGGGCAGTCAAGGGCTTGTGGTTAATAAACCAGGCTTGTGATCAGAAGGTCACCGGTACAATCCCCTGAACCAACATGACATGACTAAAGTGCCATTTGGCAAGGCACCTAATCCCCAACTGCTTCCTGGAAAGGTATGCTCACTACACCATAGTTCATTAGTGTGTGTGTGTGTGTGTGCGCGCTTCACACCACAGATGGGTTGAATGCAAAGATCAAATTCCTCTGTGTACAAGCACACTGGTAAATGTGTCGCGTTCATTTCGAAAAAAAATGGTTTGATTGCCTTGGTTTGGTCCAACTTATCTACAGATGTACATAATCTGTCTTAAGTTAAATTCCCTTAAGAAAGATTTTTAGTAATGAAAGATATTTGAAAAGTTGCAGCTCATGTTTTAAAAACTGTACTCTTTACACTGCCATTCTGATACACATTTTTACTCTTTCAGCCACAGAATCAGCTGCCAGATTCATTTAAACAGTTTGAAAGAACTGGATCAGGAAAATGAGTAGAACTGTCCATTGCTAGTCTCTCAGTTCACGTAAACAGATGACCCGTTATGCCTCTCTACTGCACCTTGCTCCCACACAGCCATTTCTTGCTCTTTCATACTTCACTTCCACATGGCCATGCCTTGCGCTCACATGCCTGCACCATTGTTGTAATGCAGTTATCACAGCAATCATGTCAGTCAATGTCATGTCAACGTCCATGTGAACTTCTAGAATTTCTACTTTACTGGTTACTTTGGTGCCCAAGACATGAAATAAATGTTGTATTTTAAACATTTCATATATGTTATAAAATGATTTTCAGCTCAGGTTTTCATATTATTAGCACATGCACAGCTTTTAACCACCCAATCAAACTCCAACCCAAACAACATTCTGATCCAAGTAAAGGCCCCTTATGATTTGCTGGGAGCATGTTAAAAAATACCATAGGCTGGGAGCCTGTCACGAAAATTGTTCCTAGATACAGCAACACCTGGGGACAAACAGGATTACAAACGGAGATATATGAAAATAAAAGTGTACACTTATTCACAAAAGATCATTTTCAGAAAAAAGAGCTAAGCAACTGCAGAAGAAATTAGTTTCTTCACAATTTCTCAGGGATTAGAAACAAGTATGTCTATTCTTTTAAATCTAGCTGTGATGTATAGTGCTGAGTGGAAAAAAAACTTGACTTACAACAATATAAAATTTACTGTAAATTCAAATTCAATAAATGTATTTGATATTTTTCCATCTAACTTGCACCAAAGGGCAAGATGTTGGAAAGAGCCTGAAGATGCAGCATGAAGAATGAAGTCAGCACAACAGCCAATCTGACTACATGCTGATTTTCCCAGTCACCTGGAAAAATCACAACAGTAATAGGACATCCATTTTGGATCAGCTAGTTTTTTATGTGATGTGTGCTAAATCTGTAGGCTAAATAATCCATTTTCAATTAGAGTTGTTAGTTCAATCAGTTAGTTTAATTAAAGGCATCTGGGGTTTTTTGCACAAAAAGTCTTGCGAGGATCTGATCAGTGTGTGGCACAGTGAGCTGGTCAGAGTTGCAGAAACTCTATTAGAATCTAGACAATGCAGTCTTTTACCTGAACTTTAAATTTTTTTTAGTACCAACATCAAAAGTACTTTGGGGTGTCCAGTGAAATATGGTGCTAATAAAGGCTATGAAAACATGCAGCAACAGGTCCACCTGCTGGATGTTTGCAGACATAACCAATCCTATGTAGCAATCTTCAGATCTAATAATCAAAGGCAGATCTATATGAGGTACATCAAAGTGTATAAAGGCCTATTAACATATTATTATCCAGCTCTATAGTAATGTATACAAATTATTGTTTAAATAGGTGACAGTGTTATGTAATTTGAAATTGTCATAAATATTAAGTATGATTAATATGTAAAAAAAAAATTGTGACATTTTTGGTCTACTGTTGCATATTTGACTGTCTTCAATTTAGGACATTTTTAGACTGTTTCTAATCCCTGAAATTTGCACTGCTACAATCTACAAGACTCAAAGAATGCAAGTCTATGTTCATTGATTCCCCCTGAGTGCAATCTCATAGCCATACTACACACTACAATACAAAAAAACAAATAAATAAATCAAAGAATCAGGTCTGTATGACTAACCCCTTATGTGGTTAGTCATTATTTGATTAGGTTGGTCAGGTTTAGTATACCTAGAGAGGGAAGTCTTTCTCGAATATAGCTCCTAGACACTGTTGCTCCTGAGAAAGAAGAAACAATATTTCCACTGATGCACGGTTCAAAAATTGTCTCTCATACATGGTCACCGAAAGACAACAAAGAGTGTTTAGTAATTTGTAATTACTGCTACAGAACACACATCGCTAATTAAAAGTTAAGCAGACAGGCATGCAAGTGAAGTAGAATGAACACAGAGCAGAAGCAGAAAATCTCAGAACATTAACAATGTTGTGCAGACAACAAACACTATATGTCCAAATGTTTGTGGACACCCCTTCTAATGAATGCATTCAGCCACTTTACAGTGTAGCTACTGCTGACACAGATGTGTAAATGCAAACACAGCTTGTCTAGTCCATGTAGAGAAGTGAAGTACTGCCAATAGAATAGGACTCTAAATCTATTGGCATCATGTCTAATAAGGGGTGTGGACTAGAGGGTATAAAGCTCCCCAGCATCAAATTGTGAAGCAGTAGAACTGTGTTCTCAGGAATGGTGGTGGTCCATCCAGTACTATGGGGTTGGGGTGGTGATCATCCAATATCTTGACCTAAACCTCTTGTTGCAGAATGCAATCAAATCATCATAGCAATTATCCAAAATCTAGCAGAAATGCTTCCCTGGACAATAGAGACTGTTACTCCAACAAACAAGAATGAACTTTTAGTCCTGATTTCATAAGAAACACTGAATGAATAGGTGTCCAAATACTTTTGTCCATATAGTGTAAATACATATACTTTTGATTGTGTGAATAGGATCAATGCACTTTGCACTGTGTGACAAGCTTCAGGAAAACTAAACAAAACATTTACATAAACAGACTAAAGACTAGTTTGACTTTTGGCGACTGGCGGCAATACTATGTGGCTTCATGTGTAGTCAAGCAGTCCTATTTGATCTCTGGTTAGTCAATATCAACTATTGCTACCAAAAGGCAAGCAATATTTAACAAAAAAATTGAGATTTTTTTATTGGAAAATATTATTTTTAAGAATCAAGAGACTAAAGAGCAACAATAATGTTCATGAAAAGCAAATTGTGCATCTAACAGTCATTTTAGTGAACCCTTATTGCCCAGATAATGGGAGTGGAAACAGAATGCACTTTTTATGAGTACCATGAGAGGGCAGAGTTTCATGACTCTTGTTTTTCTTAAACACTGCCACACCTAGAGAAGGAAACAGAATCAAACTGTGGCACATATCATACCTCTCATAGATCAAAGATCAGTAAGAAACTAGGACATCAAAAACAAGTCTGAATACCACACAAACCAAATTGTAAATGATCTCTTTATACAAGCGCTATTTTTTTTTACAAAACAGCTGAATGTGCTACCCAGTGATTCTAACACAAAGAGCAAAATGATCCAAATACAAGCACCACTGTGTGAATTCCATTCCTATGCTGATATCAGCTATGTTACAACTGTTGATGAGAGATACTAAATCTAGAACGTGCTACTCCATCTTGATTAGAACTACAACAGTGTATGAGGATTTGGTGAATTTAACAAATGTAAAAATGTAAGCATGAAACATGGCATGTGGAAAAATTGTACAATTTATTTTATTTTTATTCAGTTTGAAATTTTCAGAAAATAAATATGTAGACACTATGTCAGTGCTCTCTGTAAAGGATGTGCTTATCTGCTATAACAAACAATTAACTTGTAATTTCAGATTTTAAGTTCACTATTTGTAGTTAGGTGATTTCTTGCTCGGAGTGCATAACAATACCTGCACTGAACCCAGATTTACATTTAATTCATAATTCAAAATTGTGTTAATGTATTTAATTCCAGAAAAGCTGAATATTCAGGTAATGCTGGACTACCAGACAAAATGTCTCCATTGTGTTCATTTTGATGCATTTGAAACTGTTATTAGTGCTGCTAATTATTTCGATGGCAGTACTCCATCTAAAGAAACTCCCTAGTGATTAGCCATATATACAAAAATCAGTACTTGCACAAACAGATCTTTTCATTTGCATGTTAACTTGACATGTTCATTGATGTCCTTGTGTTGCACATCATAAACATTAAGCTGGAGAAGGTAATTAAATTACTTTTATGAAGAGATTAATATGAGATCAGCCAACTAACCTAGAAAAGCATCCACAAGACAGCTGATGCCTCTCATGGCCCTGAAGAAGATCTGAGGCAGCTGTTTGAGACAGGGGTGCTGGATCACCTCCTGAGGCACACTGCTCACCCCCAGCAACTGCTCTTGAAACTTGGGAGTGGAGCTTACGATCACAGGGTTACTCAGGTCGACTGGGTTACTGAGGGTTGGGGAAAAAAGAGCTGTTATCTAGAGTCAGTTTCAGGAAAGGCTCACTCTAATATGTAGATAATGTACATGATCATGTTTCACAATTCTTTATGCAGACCTGATGTAAGAAAAAGGTATGATTCTGTATGATGTTTTCCTGTTACTGTAGCTTTTAAGAAAGAACTTGAGAAAGCATACCTGAGCATGTGTAGGAAGCGATACCAAGTCTGTGCCACACAGTCATTGTCCATCTCTGCGGGTATGAGACTAGCATCCTCCTCTGGCACTTTGAAAGGAGGGAAGGATGGTCCATATGTGAACCTCAGTAGCCTGAAGAACAGATACACAGTGAACAAACCTTTTATTTTTTTGATAAGACTGAATAGCAAGACTATATCACTCAGGCCATTACACTTCAATTTCAAACTAACACTACAATTTTCAGACTGGTACATATTCAATAATAGGCTACTTTTCAATTTTTTTAATTGTCTTCCATTATGGTAGTGTGTAAAGACATGCCCTGGTGGTTAGGGATATGGTCTTGTGCAAACCGGAAGGTCATTGGTTCGATCCCCGGGGCAGGTCATGACTGAAGTGCCCTTGAGCAAGGCACCTAACCCTCAAATGGTCCCCAGGCCCTGTGTATAGGGCTGCCCACTGCTTTGGCACATGTTTAAAGCCTAGTGTGTTCGGAAGTCAAATCGTTGTGTGCAAATCACATTTGCAAAAAGTTGAATCTAAAAAATGTCCCAAATCCATTTGTTTTTGATCAGTGTATGATGGTATATATATTGTACAGCAGCCCCCCCCCCCTTTTTTGTGCTACTTGCGTGAAAGACATTTTTGTGTTATGAATAAGGAATATTTTCATATTGACACAGCTGTTAAGATGTGCTCTGCTCTGCTCTGAATGCACATTTACTGCAAACAGTTTCAGCCTAGTAGAAATGTGATCAGTAAAGCAGATTTCTGGACTTAGTCAAGCTTAATGTAGCCAATAACTGATGCATTAAAATATGCCTTGATCAGGACATCACTGGCATTACTATTCCTCTTCATTATTAAAGCATAAGTTTACATGTAAACAGACCTGGAGGTGAGAGCAGCAATAACTTTGCTCCACTGCTCCACTACTGGGGGGTGGTGTCTCCAGTTAGCCAACATCTCTCTGGCAGTTTTCCAGTATGGTGGGGTGGGGAAACAACGCGTGCAGGCCAGAAACCAGACCTCGAACAGGACACTGATTAGCTTCTCGGCTAGCTTCTCAGCTATCCCACCTGGAGGTGACCAAAATAGCAGGCTTGTAAACACTTCTGAAAACAGCTTGCAACATTACCTAATATGAACATATATCTAGTAATATTCTTTGTGGGTCAAAAAAGGCACTAGGTGTCTCTGGATAACTAAATGACAAGAAGGAACAGTGTAAACACTGCACAGCCCTGTTCTGGATTGGATAATCAAATCTTCATACTGAAACATAGGAGGTGGAGCAGCAGAATGTTGCCATGGCTACTGACCTCCCACTGTAGGCGGAGCCAACAAAGTGTCGTTAATGCGAAGCAGAAAGAGAAGTAACACCTCCCATGTTTCTCTGGCCATGCAGGGTGAATCACGGGCCAGTTTCTGCACTGCAGTCAACACCTGCTGACACAACTTGAAGTGCATGGGGCTGAATTGTTCAGGCCTAAAAGACAAAATGAGCATCAAGTTAGTGTACCTGAAATGAGATAATTTAGTGTGAACAAAGTATTTCTCTGGCACAAAATTCAAAACAAAAGTCTCATGAAACAGTTATCATCACAGAAAGTAATTCAACTGAGTGAGAAAATTAAGTACTGTATAGACGAAAAAAGTCCTGGAAGACCATTGTGTAAAAAAGGCTTATATTATGCATTGCAATTAAAGGCTGCTTTAGACTCATTAAGCTAAAATATAAAACGTTTGCAATGAACAATGAACTGTAACTAGTACACATCAAATTAGAATATAATAAAATAGATAATTGTTGTTTGTAATATAATTTAAACAGGTATACCTTCATATTTTATAAGCATTACACTGGGATATTTCAAGCCCATGTTTTACTGTTGCTCAAAATTACACAGAATAAAAAAAAAGTTTAGAACATTTCATTTGAAGTTTAAGTAAATTATTATTACAACAGTATCAACAACAAAATCAGGCTTGAAATACACAATCATACCAAAATTAGTCCAATGTCAAATTCAAGCACTTACTAAGGACTTTCAATGTCCATTTTCAAGTTTTTCCAGCACCTTACAGCTGTGGTATAATTACATATTTCTACAAAAAAAATTATTTATTTGTATTTACACATTTTATACAAATACTCAAAATTATTATTTCACTTCAAATACCAAATTTATGATAAACGAATCGGCCACAAATATCAGTTACTGGTGTCCTTGAAAAATAATAATCAGTATCAGCCCTGAAAAACATACATGAATGCACACACACACATGCACACGCACATATATAATGGTCGACTCATCCAATGGCTACACTGAGAATGTCTGAGGTTAATGCTGTAATTAAACTGTATTTGATACAAGCCATAAGAAGTAAAGGCCAGGAACCTGGAAATTAGCTTATATTAACACATACATTTAGTATTTACTGAGGATAAAAAAGTGATTTTTTAATCAATTAATTACACTCAATTACCTTGGCAGGAAGAGGTTGTGTAGATGTTTAAGGATAGTTTGGACATAAAGATTAGGCTCTTTGATAATGGGTTGGGGTATGGAATCTCGAGCTGACACCAGTGCCATGATCCAGTCAGTGTAGACATCCACACACAACTTAACTGTATCTCCATCCAGAGGAAGAGTCAGACCATAACACAGCACCTCCATAGTCCATTTCACCTAAGGTTAAAAATGGAAGAAATATCACGTTACACCTTTTATATTCACACAGAGCAAACATATATTACTTTACAGTAAGAAATACCAATTAATATGAAATATTCCATTAAAAAAAAAACAAGAATACTGTTTGAATTACAAATCATGGCTACATTTAATGTGAAGACATGAAACAAAAGAACCTGTAACATTTTGCAAAGCATAATACAACGGTTGTATATTTTGTAAAACAAAAAGATCTGTAAACAACACTTGCTTATTAGCAACTGATTCAATCATTTCAGTTTTACAACTTTTTAAATCACAGACATTTCATATTTGAGGTGTCTGATCATTATTTTTAAATTCCAATCAGTTTATTATTTTGAGAATCAAATATCATTGTAAGATGACTGCTCCACATGCACCACTGAATAGTGTTCATGCTGAACGGTAAACAGAAATCTTGCTCACGCTGGCAATTGCGGTTGTTGTACTATGATCAATAGTGCAAGTAGGATACAAAAACAAATTATCCCATTTATTCTGAACAGAACATTTCTTGTGTGGTTGATGCAATTGGTGCTTATTGCTGTCAAACACACAGATGATTAACATTCAGGTACAATGTGGTCATATGCATGTCTGATCTCCTTCAAATATGGTTTGAGTGGTTGGATTACAATTCATCTTTGAGCCACATTGTACCCTGTTCACACTTATACTTTGTGTTGGCTAGCCAGGAATCATAGTAAGGCAGATGTGAACACAGTCATTGTCATGTTTTGTTCCTGGTAAATAGTAGTATGAGTAGTTTGATCATAAGTTGATCTTAATGTCCCAGAGATTACAGCAACCGCCTAAAACTTCCAAGCAGGCTGCTGTTAGTATGGCCTGTGTGTAAACTTAGGAGTGGGAACAGTCAAAAAATCAGATCCAGAGAGGGAGGCAGAAGGGAATTCACAGGATATCCTTCCACTGTTATCAGCATGCACAGAAGCCCGCAGGAACCGTGGCCACAATGTAACAGAGAAGGGAGTAGATTCTACACAGCATGAACTAGGCTGCATTGCATCTCCAGGAATTTGAACATAATGAAAAAGTTCATTTGTGTTCAGAATTTAATTATTTTGATGTAGCACTGTATACACACGCAAGCTTAAGCCTTACTCAGATGGGATTCATTTTATATATGGAGTTGGTTTAATGTACATATACCACATGATGCCTGTAGTATTTTTGTCCAATTCCCACGGGATAAGAAAACTTGGAATAGACAACATATGGGAGTGGCTACTTGGTTTAAACATATATTTATACCCAAAACCAACCTATTTATCTTTCTGCCCATTCGTCAAGACCACCACAGAGCATATGTGATTTGGGTGGTGGATCATTCTCAGCACTGCAGTGACACTGATATGATGGTACTGTTGTAGTGTAGGGCTGGTATGAGTTGTTCAGACACAGCAGAGTTGCTAGAGTGCATAAACACCTCAGGGTCACTGCTGGACTAAGAATAGTCCACCAACTGAACATGTCCAGTCAAAAATGTCCTGTCATTATACAGGGTTCTTGCAGGTTTCAGCAAGTTAAATTTAAGACCTTATTAAGACCTTTTAAGACCATTCTCAGTGAAATTAAAGACCAACATGACAAATTGCCAAAAACGTTCTAATTCTATATAGAGAGGTGAAACAAGCCATCCATAAGCTGCAAAAAGAGGAAAAAAAACCCATCTGAGAAATTGCTACAATATTAGGAGTGGCAAAATCTGTATTTTGGTACATCTTGAGAAAGAAAGAAAGCACCGGTGAACTCATCAGTGCAAAAATACCTGAATACCCACGGAAGACAGCAGTGGTGGATGATCACAGAGCAATTTCTGGTGAGACGAATAAAACTAGCTTTGTAATATGGATTACATGTATAAGATTTGAGCTCAGGCTTGACATGTTGTCGGGTGTCACAAAAATAAAAATGTGAATAAAGTATGTGCTTTAAACACCAGCAGCTTCACAAACACTGTGCATGTCCGGCGCCTTTTGCTTTGCACTTTATACCAAATAAGAAGGAAAGGAACCTAGCATGGCTTGCAGCATTACAACTTAAATATCCTCCAAATATTACAACTTAAATATCCTCCAAATATATATATATATATATATATATATATATATGCAGGACTTGCCCAACCCTGCAATGCATGAGCAACCCAGTGTCTCTGTGTCTCAATTGCTCCAGTTTCCCTTAGCATTAGCATAAGCCACGCCTGGTGATTACCTCGACTGACAGTCTGACTCGGCTCTACCTCAGCTTTAAAGTCGCCATGTTTGTTAAACACTACCTTACCTATTTTTTTGCTATAAAGGTAGTTGTATGCCTCTGTGCTCTTATAGTTCCATAGCTCTTCACCATCTACACTCTCAGAAAAGACGAAGTAGTTCACTATATCAGTATAGCTAACTTCAAGCCAGTTTCATGTTATATGCCCACACTGTTAGCATGGAGGGATGGGCTACTTTCAAAACACAGTCACCACAGCTTTTTAATGCATCCTTACTGTGCAAACACAGTATAAATGCCACATTTGAGGCATTTAGCAGATGCTTTTATCCAAAGCGACTTACAATTGGGTGTTAGGTGCCTTGCTCAAGGGCACTTCAGTCGTGACCTTCAGGTCACCAGACCAGATCCTTAACCACTAGGCCATGACTGCCCCATAGGTTTTCCCTTGCCTGTCACCTTTGGTTTGCTCGCATCAGGATTTGACTGATGCTAATCATGTAAAACTGCTTTGTGACAATGGCCATTGTAAAAAGTAATATATAAGCACATTTTGAATGATTGATTGTAATACAATGGAGAATTAATTGTCTTGTGAATGTATAACTGAGGCGTTAAAACCATCTAAAAAGAGGCAGTGATGAATAGTTGAGGGTGAAGAGCATCAGATGTCTTACATTAGATAATTGACTGGAATGGGATCTGAAAATATAGATAAGAGTAGAGAGGAAGGATAAGGGGATACTATGCTTTAAATGCAAAAAATCTGTAGATATCTTCTGTTTTCCATTATGATAAGTTATGATTACTATTACTTTTACTTTTATTATTATTATTATTATTATTATTATTATTATTATTAAGTAGTAGTAGTAGAATATGTACAATTTATACTGATTTTAATAATAAACGTGTATTAATTTAAAATACTATTCACCACTTTCACAGTTCCCAGAATGCACCGTGCAACCGGCAACATCCGGTTCACCATTTTCTCTTGTTTATGTCTGTGCCAGCTACGCTAGTAATGTAGCTTAGTACTGATAGCATGCAACATGATAGCTTGCAACAACGTGTTTACACTAAAAACCCACTGCTTAAATTGAAAATACAAGTTGACACAACAAGATATGATGTTTAATATCCAAAGAAATATGATCTGCGTATAGTTACGAAAGCTAGTAGATATCACGTATTTACTTACCAAATAAAGTTGTAAACAGTGTATGTAGCATAGCTGGCACAGACATAAACAAGAGAAAATGGTGAACCAGATGTTGCCGGTTGCGCGGTGCATTCTGGGAATTGTGAGAGTGGCGAATGCTACTACTAACAACAATAACTTTAACAATAAAATAAATAATATGAAATCATTGAACTATAAAACAGTAAAGGAAATGAAGGACAAAGTACAATAAAAAAAAAAAAAAAAAAGAAAGAATTCTACACCTGTATTTTACATTTTGGGTGAGTTTCAGCTTGTGAATGGCGGCCTTCTGTCAGGCATTTTCTTGGAGAGTTTATTGAGACATGGCAACCCTGTAAGTGGCTGTTTTAGCTTAAAAAAACAATGTAGTTATCTAGACAACAATTAGCTACCCGTGCTAACTGTGTGGCCCAAAAATAGCTTTATGACACTGTTAACTCAACTCACAATATATAAGTTATAGAAACACTAGTTAATGTTACACAAAACGCTTATTCACTAGTTTGCTCGCAATGAGAAGTTAAGCTGAAAAACAGTCCCTGCGTTAGCTGAAGCGTCTGATTGGAACTCTCCGCTCTACCTTAAAAATACAGCGTTTGCATTTGTGAAGCTGTCGTCGGAAGAACGTATCTGACCACATATTTAAGGTGGAACGGGGAGTTCCCATAAGACGCAGCTAGCTAACTAGTTTCGTCTGTTATGAGGTTATCATGGGCTTTGTAGTTCCCACAGTGGTAGTCCGCCCAAGAAACAGAGTGAACAGAACTACATTTACACTGATGCATTTAGTCAAAGTTAGCAGAAGTTAGCAAAGCTAATGTCCAATTAGACTATGCTTTTTTGGAATTAAAAGTACAAATTTAAGACTTTAATAAATTTAAGACCTTGAATAGATATCTGGCCGCTTTTTAAAGACTTTTTAATGCCTTTAATTTAAAGTTTTGAATTTTAGACTTTTTAAGACCCCGCGGGAACCCTGATTATATCATTATAATGAATATCTTAACCTGCTTATAGTAATGGGTTAGAAAATGTGCAAGCGAAATGTTCATAGCACAAATGTAGGCTATGGTACACAATAAATTACTTAAAACAGGTGTGTCCAATTCCAGTACTGGAGGGCCAGATATTTGCACAGTTTGATGATCTTCCTGATCAAACAATTGATTCAACTCAGCAGGAATTGAGCCCTCCAAAGAGCAAGGCAACCACCAAAACTGTGCAGGAATCTGGCCCTCCAGGACTGGAGTTGGACATGTCTGACTTAAAGCTTTCAGAAGAACAGTGCCTCTGAGGAGTAAGCTACTTGAAATCTTCTTCTACATTTTAGATCAAATAAACTAAATGCCTTCTTGAGTGCCGCTATACTTGAAAAAACCTGCCTTTCCATCAGATATGACAATATTTATACACTTGTCTTTTATGCAGCCCATAAAAATGACGGACCTGGCACTTTCAGACAGGACTAAAATCACTGTGAATCTCTGGAAATAAATGACACTACACCACCACCCTCATGTAAAACAAATCCCATAAAAATAGAGCTTCAGCAGTAGAGGGCCAGAATGGCCACACAAACAAAAATTAGAAGCAAGAAAAGCGATCCATACTTTTACATTAACACAAACATATGTTGAAGTGCCTCAGGTTAACATGTCAAAAGAGGAACAAATTGCAATTTCAATGAGTCTTTCCAAGGCAAATCATGTACTATGCAAACAGAATAGTTTTGCCCTGCCAGGAAAGAAAATGCCTTTACAAAAATAGACACTCCATGGCCCTGTCTTGCTAGTGATACTGACTACTACTGAGTGTTTCAAAGAGATATTGTTTTCCAAAAATAACACTGCTCTTTTATTATTTATATGATGACACTTATTACAAATCAAAGCATAAAAGAAAACACAAAGCACAAAATGAACCAGAAACAGTTTATATTAGAATGTGAATCAGAATCATACAAAGCATGTTATACATACTACAGATTTGTCTTAGTGTACGATATCTAAAATAGCAAACAGAAGAGACAGGTTGAGGGGAAAAAAATCCAAGAAAATTCACTTGGTTTGCCACAGTGAAAATGTGAGAGCAATCATCTTAATCTGTAACTAACAAAAACAGTCCTTATTACTGTGCTTAGGCACTCTACTGCTCAGTGCAACAAAGTGAAATAAGCATGGATTAATAATTTACAGTCTTTCTATATACAAACTTCCTAAATTTTTATATACAATGTATATCTTATATTAACTTTTACAGGAAAGCAAAGAGGAAAAAAACTAATACCGCCTATAACACCTCAATTTCAGTCAACATTCATCAGTTTGAGATTTCAAGATTAGGTCTTGTTTTGCAAGTTACATTTACCGGCCCACCTACCTCTTTATCAGTCGTGAGGTGGCATTCAGGGAGAACTCCAAGGGGACGTACGACCGCATTCGCCACATCACGGCCAACAGCAGGTGGGTAGGAGTGCAGCACACTCAGATGGCCCTGATCGCTCTGGACCACCAGGTGTAAAGACCTCCACTCAGAGTACATGGCTGAGGTTTCTACTGGATCCAGCTAAGTCCTGAAAATACAAAAAACAACATTTAAGTTACAAGATAAATGAAGCAACTGGAAACTATGTATCAGCTAAAGAACTGAACTGGACAATGTTACAGACTCATCAGCATTTAACCTTTGTAACAGGATAGTTGTAGGGAGTGCCTTTTCTAATTAGAAAACATTTAAAAACTAGGAAAAATCTAAAAAATAAAAAAGAATTTAATTGCTGATATTAAAAGCCAATTTAATAAATGTAGTTAATTATGCTGTGTCTGCATCATTAGATACAACACACACATGTAATGACAGTATTATTCACAGTAATCGTGTTGTTTTAATATTAAAACGCATTCCTCCAACTACTACATGTCAGCTCCCACTGTCCATTTGCAGGACATACTACACTAAGCAGAGCATTACAATGTTTTGACAACAATGAAAAGTTCCTTCTCTGACATGAACAGGTGAGTAATTTGAACCAGGAAACTAGGTAGGCTATTTTAACAAACCCTACCCACACTACATGTGGGCTACACAATGTAATCAGATATTATAATCAGATATTATGTTGTACAGCAATGTCACAGATAATGAATTCCTTTCAGACAGCTACAGTACTCAAATAGCCTAGATGAATTTGAAATAAAGTTTATATCCTTGTGCTATCGGTTTTTGCATTCATTTTCCATGTAGTCTGACTGGTAAAAACCAGCTTGTGGTGTGTATGTGTGATCATCAAAACGTCCAAAAAACATTCCACTACATTACAACAAAGCACGCAAATCTAAACTACAGCAACAGAGTTTCTTGTTTGTTAATCAGTAGTGCAATATTGGTATTGCAATACTTGCATCAGAGAAAACTGCAATATGCAAATAAGACCATCATTTTTTTTTAGATTGTGTGCAGCCAACCATGGAGGCTTCAGATGAATGTTCTGGCATTAATGTAACTAAATAAGTAATAAATATGTAATATAAAATAACGTAAATCACGCTTTAATAATGTAATTCTAAATGTGTGTGCTGTGACTATTTTGAAATAAGTGATCTGTTTGGTGTGTTTTTTGTGTATGATAATGCTCTAAATACACTGACAACTGTTAATCACAATCTCTTTCAAACTAGAGAATACGTAAATGGCTGAAATTATATTTGTCAATAGCGCACAGTCAAACTCCCCACATGAGATTAATCAAAACAAAGGATGAGCTGACAGTACTGAGATTCTACAGGTTGTTCCCAGGTATTCCTATCTTACACTGATCTTCATACAGGTGGAAAGAATGTTATTGTTTTTCTTTTGTGGAAAAAAAAGATGACAAGAGTGAATGAACAGCAGTAAATTTGATACATCACTGGCAATCCATTCCTTTATACACAAACATTTCTGACAGAACAAAGATGTTCACAAGAACAAGGAATCAAAAACCAGAAAATAACAATAATGTCAAATACATCTCTGGTGCAAACCCATATCATAGGTTAAGTGAGCATAGCCTCCTCATTCAAGAGACTAGACACTTTAAAAAATGTTTTGTAACAATGCATGCTCATTTCAGCATTTAAAAAATACAATAAATAATAAAATGTGCATGAAAATGAGTTATTCAGTGTACAATATACTGACTATTTGGCAATAAGAGCATGAAATCTGCAAGATTTTCAAAAATGAACATATTTACAAGAGTGAGTGAAAATTTATCTGCATTTTCTGGATTTATAATGTATTTTTTTTAACATTGTTTTTCCACATAATCTCCATGCTTTTCAATATACACCGTTCTTCTATCAACAAGCTTCTGTATTCCCTTATTAAAATGTTTTTGGATGAGCTGTGAGCCAAAAATACATTAGAGGTCTTCTTATGGCTTCTTTCAGGGGACACAGAAAACTGTAAGCATCAATTTTGCAGATGACATTTGACTTTGAACATTTTCTGGTTGGAGATTGAGGATGTGTTCATTCCATACTCTGCTGTTTACACTCTTAGGCTAGTGATTAATCCATCCAAATCTCGTCACCAGTAATGATTCTTTTTAAGAAACTTTTACCTTAGAGTATTACTCCAAATTATGTTTGTAAATGTACAAACGCATCTGCAACAAATTGCTGCATGCTGCTTTTATTTCGTGCAAATCATAAGTGGAGCAGCCATTTTTTCTTGCATTGCAGTCAAATTAACTGACTTAATACATTAAAACCTGCACATCAGCAACAGTAAATCAGAGTAGATTGCCAACAGAATTTGACCTCCGCATTTAACCCATCCATGAAGTGAAACACACACACAATCGAACACATTAGGCTGTTAGAATATGTGCCCGAAACAGTGGGCAGGCCTATCCATGGTGCAGTTAGGTGCCTTTCTCAAGAGCATTTCAGTCATTACCTGCCCGGGGATCAAACCTGCAGCATTCCAGTCACAAGACCAGATCCCTAACCACCAGGCCACAGATGACCCCAGGAAGAAAGCAACCTAATAGAAAGTGTTGATAACTATGCAGCCATAGTGTGTGGATCATTTTTTTGTCTCACACTCATATTACTACCATTTACCACTATCATCATTATTATTTTTTCTGTAAACATTTCCTCTTCTGGCCTCTCTCTCTCTCTCTCTATCTATCTATATTACAGAAAACCAACAAAACTCAAGTATCTCTTTCATAGCAACATTCAAAACATTAATTCCAAATGTCCATATAAGTGGACGTAACATTTTCACTCTAAAACCCTTGACTTTAAGACATTTCTGGGTATTTGATCAAGAAACTAAAACAGCTTAACGTCTTTGACCAACCAGTAGAAAGCAAGTGTTGTGAATGAATTGGGAATGAACGCATAAAAGCTGGTGTGACGATGTAAAACTTGCTGTAGTTATAAAACCCAACAAAGATTAGCAGTTTGGAATGAGAACAGATACATCGATTTAGCGATAGCCATCTTAAAGTTACACAGCTTCAGTAATCTAGAGTTTCACTCACTTAGCTTGCAGAAGAAAGAAATGACATTTACTTGTCCTTTCATGGCGTAGTCTGCTATAAACCTCATTAGAAAAATAAAATCATAAATATCACAATTCTACAGCTAGGATAGCTAGTCAGGACTTCCGTAGCCAGAGCTACTTGGTTATGGTAGCCTCGAAGCTATCAGCCGAAGCAAAACACAACAACTCAGTGATGCTAGGCAAAGCAGGAAGCTAAACAAGTGATAAACTATCTTGCTTACTCAGTGCATTAGGACACTGCCACTGCAGACCCTTACTGATACACACAAACATAAAATTTTCTTGGAAAGGTACAATGAACTTAACTGTTAGCCATGTCAAGCAGTTGGATGGCTAACAAGCACCAGTTTTCGGATTAAATTAATCTAAACTTAAATTAAGCTAATATCAGTCCTGGTCAATTATTCTTTTATGATTGGAACGAAGAGATCGTGTATTTAAGGAGACATTCCCAGCGTAAAAGTGGCCAGTAGCTCAGCTAAAATCCTTTTCACTTTCGCTTAACAGACGACGCTAGTACGAGCGTAGTAGCCGAGCTAGCTCGGCTGTTAGCTCTACAGCTAGCTCACTTCTTAGTCGTGTTAAATCAAACACATACAGTGACAACTCACTGAACTCGCTTCACACTTCAAAACAACTGCTACTCTCAAAACTGGTGCTTGTATAGTCACTGTAGCACACAGAAATAAGCCAACACCAGCAGCAGAACGGCAAGGTGAACTCTTCTCTGCGGCTAAACACCGTTAGCTTGCTGTTAGCCAGGCTAACGCGCTCGCTTGTGTTGTTTAGGCCGCAATGCGGGACAATCTGGCAGGCAATACACAGCTCAGCAGCACAACAACCGAAAACAGCAGTCTGCTAAAAATTACCTGCTTCTGGTGTCATAGCAAGCGCTCCTAGCTTTTCAACAGGCCTGTCTGGAGAAACGCTGAAACGTTTGCAGCATCTTTGTTACTAACTAGCTGGATCAGATCCTCCTTCCCATCGTCATCCAGCGGTAGGGTTTGGCTGCAGCGCCAATAAAAAGATGACATGAAGAGGGCGCCACTCACTCAGAACGAGCGAGCAAGGCCGGTGTGCACAGATGCTTTACTGCTATCATCGATGTATTTTCCATTCGATAATGCAAAGGCGATACTAAGTTGAAAACATTATTGTACACACAGAAAGAGAAAATCAGTTTATTTTCAGTGAAGGTTATTTGTTCAACACATTATTGTGTACTAGTGCATCTCAAAACATTAGAACGTAGTGAAAAGGTTAATTCTTCATGTTTTAATTAAACAAGGTAAGCCATCATATCAAGCCTTTCTGTTTTGTTTTATTTGTATCAGCTCATGAAAATCAGAAATCAATCCATCCATTATCTTATTTACTTAATCCTGTAATGATGAGTCCCGTATCTCTTTGTATCTCCCATGACCTGGTGAAATTAAAAATCCAGAATCTCAAATTCACACAAAAGAGGCTTGAAATTGGGGTTGCAGTGGTAACCAGTTTCATGGTATACCACGGTATTAAAATGCAGGGTTGTCATTCGCCACTTTCACAATTCACAGAATGCACCGCACAACCGGCAACATTCGGTTCACTATTTTCTCTTGTTTTTCTCGTTTACGTCTGTGCCAGCTACACTAGTAGTGTAGCTTAGTATTGATATGTGTGTATGAAGTGTGTTGATTGTAAAGCGTCCTTGGGTGTCTAGAAAGGCGCTATATAAGTGTAATGTGTATGTATGTGTATGTATGTATGTATGATATCATGCAACACGATAGCTTGCAACAACCCACTGCATAAATTAAAAATACAAGTTGACACAAGATATGATGTTTAATATCCAAAGAAATATTATCTGCATATAGTTACAAAAGCTAGTAGATATCACATAAGTATTTACTTTCCAAATAAAGTTGTAAACAGTGTATGTAGCGTAGTTGGCACAGACATAAACAAGAGAAAATGGTGAACTGGATGTTGCCGGTTGCGCGGTGCATTCTGGGAATTGTGAAAGTGGCGAATACCATGGGCGTTTGATTATTACCCGTAATAAAGGAAAACTCAAGTCGCTTGAGAAATGCACATGCGCAGTTCCGCTCTGCCTCGACCACTGGCGCCAGGCTCAAATACACAGTGGCGAAAATTTGCAAAAAGAATTGCAGCGAAATACCTCAAAAGTGTTCTCCCATTTATGAGAACACCATCCCTCTAGTAGGTGTCTTGTTAGTAAATGTCTTCCTACAAAAAATGTGTGAATAAAACCACTTTCTGTGTCCTCATGCTCAAAGATGCCATTGGTTTACGTTCATTAATTTCCAAAATCTGACATTTTTCACCATTTTAACATCAGACTCTACAATAATATATGAAATACTGTGATACTGTGATATTTTCTGAGATGGTTATCATACCGTGAAAATCTCATACGGTTGCAACTTGACATATGTCACATTAATTGTACAAACCGGATTCCAAAAAAGTTGGGACACTAAACAAATTGTGAATAAAAACTGAATGCAATGATGTGGAGGTGCCAAGATCTAATAATTTATTCAGAATAGAACACAAATCACAGATCAAAAGTTTAAACTGAGAGAATGTATCATTGTAAGGGAAAAATATGTTGTTTCAAAATTTCATGGCATCAACAAATCCCAAAAAAGTTGGGACAAGGCCATTTTTACCACTGTGTGGCATCCCCCC
>BRDA01010457.1:0-19648 GCA_036984385.1 Crenuchus spilurus
CAAAACATGTGTAATTGCAATAATTTTCTGGGAGAAATACTTCATTTTCTGGAAAAAATTCAGGGGTGCCAACACTTTCGGCCATGACTGTAAATATAAATATAAACCACCATAGTCCGGTGGTTAGGGATCTGTTCTTGTGACCAGAAGGTTGCCAGTTTGTTGCCCGAGCAGGTCATAACTGAAGTGCCCTTGATTAAGGCACCTAACCCCCAACTGCTCCCTGAGCATCATGGATATGGCTGCCCACTGCTTCAGGCACATGTTCTCACAGCCTAGTGTGTTCACTAGTGTGTGTTTCACTGCACTGATGTGTTAAATGTGGATGTCAAATTCTGTTGTGTGCAAATCACACGGGCAAAGTTTATAATCTAATCTAATACAGTGAAATGCAAAAGTTTGGGCAACATTGTTAAAATTAAAATTTTGTGATTTAAAAAATCAGATCAAGATGAAAGACCTTTTAGAATCTTTAATCCACTCCATAATCTGTACAATTTCAGTAAACAGACTGAAATTGTTTATAAAAAATGAAAATAATGTTGCATAAATATGGAAACCCTCTTAATTGTGTTCATAATGAACTAATCACATTCAAACTCATGTTAAATAATAGTTACTACACAACTGCCATCATTTAAAGTGATTCTGATTAACCCCAAATAAAGTTCAGCTGGTCTAGTAGATTTTTCTGATATTTAATCAGTTGCAACTGATTACCACATGATTTTAACAGGGGTGCCCAAACTGTTGCATGCCATATATATATATATATATATATATATATATATATATAAAATATGTAGCATGCATGAGAAGACAGAACCACTGTCCTGTGTAAATGATTCTTTGTTTTTCTTTTTGATAAAAAGCCTGAATATAATTCTCTAAAGAACCTTTTCTAAAAATGGTTCTACACAGCACCAAAAAGAGGTTTGTTACAATGTTGCTACAATGTCCACCTGTTTTATAGAAGCATAAAATCATTTTCTAAAAGGTTTAGTGTAGCAGCATATAGAACATTCTCCAGCAATCTGAAGAACCATTTCGCCATTTAAGCATCCAAAACATTCTTTCTTTTTTATGGTTCTAAACTGAACAGCCCTTGTAGAACCATCACTTGTACACTTTCCTGTCATAAACGTCACCAACTGACCAATTTTGATTCAAGTTTAACACTAAAATCTTAATCTTAATCAACAGGATTCAGACATGGAGAAACCTCCTAAAAACCGGACCGGGATGTACGTGGTGAACCCGTGATGCTGCTACACTTAACAATACGTGTAATGACAAAGTTAGACCTTCACAACAAAAAATGAAAATCATATGAAGCTTTAATCACAACCTCACAGTTTCATTCAGGTGCACAGTTCCCCCCTCCATCCCTTTATTCATTCCTTTCTTTGCTTTGTGTGTGACTGTGTAAGTGGTACTATGACAAACAGGGATACTTAAATATTCATGCTCTCTAAAGCTTTTCTTCATGTAGACACGATGTTATTCCTGTAAATAATGATGCACATGTTCTGTAATGTTCTGTAAGACAATATCACACTTCATCTCTGTCCTAAAATAGAAGTATCTGTGTTTTTAGTTTTCAGCAGATTAATTTACACTGTGTATAAATTGTGATTATTAAAACAATAGAAATGATCCAAATTTGCGTTGAGTAAAATCTTTTGACATTAACCTACTTAAAGAAAGTTTTTGCTCCTGTAAAGTTACTATTTGTTAATTTTTGGACGGCGGTAATTTACTGATGCTGGTATTGTAAATAATTTGATTCTATAAATAAAGTGAACTGTGTCAAAATGAGTCTGGAGTCCAGGTTCTTGTCAACACACCTTTAAACTATCAGATATAGCTGTACTGCAAAAAGAAAAATGTGGCTTTTATATAACTAGTGCTTATTTTAAGCTGAATATATTTTATAATTTTATATAGTAAATTTATATTGTTTTGATGTTCTGTGTACAGCGTTTGTTGTTTTTAAATGTGTTTCATAAATAAACTGACAAATTCCTTTAGAGACTAAAGTCAACATTCCCTGAAAGAAGAACAGAGATCAAAACATAAACACACATCTCTGAGCTGGACTGTGGTAAGGTTAAGGATGATAAGCTGTGTGTTTTGGTAAAATCACCTCAGCCCTGGGGGGTCACTGCTTCTCAGGTCTATTGTACTAACAGAAAGGAGCCTTTGTGCAGATGAGACCAGCTCAGAGATTCTCCTTCACAGAGAGAAAGAGACTCACTGAGTGTAGTGAAGCCTTACAATACAAAGGGGATGTTTTTTTGTCCATCCATCCATTCTCCACTTTATCCTGCTCAGAGTCTGACAATGTGATTTTATGCATGTTGTGATATTATAAATCAGTTTAACAAACTGAAGTTATTTTTTCTAAACCTGAACTGCTACTATATACATATACATACTGTATTAAAGGATCCTTATCATGGAAGATGTATTTGCATTTTAATTAAAGACTTGGTACATTAGTACATAAACATTGTTAAATATGAAAATGTATTTAACTGCTCTTATAAGGAAACTAAGCTGCAAAAACAACTTCTTACAAATTCACCATTTTCATGATGTCACAGAAATGATGTCGTTACATGGATTTTATAGTTTTTGATTTGCGCATTCACACTGAACTATTTCAGCTGGACTGCTTTTTCACTGAGGCACCATACAGTAAAGCCAATCAGAAGAGAGTGCATACATATAAGCCTTAAAGGCCCAATTAAAACTTAAATTCAAATAAAAAATTAAAGTCTGTGTAAGTTAAAGAGAAGTCACAGCTGTTTCATTATGTCAACCCACACAAAAGTCATAAGTGGACCTCAAAGGAGAAATGTACCATATGGGCCCTTTAATGCAATGTAATGTAATGTAATGTAATGTGTACACAGTAAAAAAGTGTGTACACATTATGAGAATGTTACAGAAAGGAAAAGACGTGTAAAAACGGACAAATTCACTGGCCAGTGATGGACCTCACTGAGTCAGTGATAAAAGGCCAAAGGTTACATTTACAGTCTTTTGGAAAGCTTTGGAAATCTGGTTAAGCTGCATTTTTTGTTGATTTTCTAAATAAAAAAAAGTGAATACATCTTCTACAGGCAACAAACGTCTACATATTTTAATGCATAATTACTGTTATTTGTCTAATTTAACATATTTAACAAACAAAACAAACAAAATTAGCATCAGCAAAAGTTATTATACATGTAATTGTATGTTTTGTATGAAGTTCAGCACATTAGTAGAAATAATGCACTGAAATACCAAACTTAAGTGTGTTCTTTCTAAAGAATGTGAACTTATTTTTACTTAGAAAGTCAATAAAGCATCTCATCTGACCTGTGATGTCTAAACTTATGCACACAGAACTGAAATAACCTGCATCTTACTCACGTTTTCTGTATATGCTTCATCTTGTGACTCGTGACTCCATATCTCTGCACAAACCTTTCTCCACCCATGTATGTCCAGACCAGGTGGAGCTGAAGCAGATAAGAATTAAACCAGAAAAAATGATTAGGAGTAATTTTTTTGTATGTTGTCATAAGACTCTAAAGCTTAATGAGGTGTTACTCACTTGTTGCACCCACTGTGGTCCACAAACATTCAAGACATGTGAGCAATAAACATCTACAGCGGTGAAAGTTTGTGAAACATTTAGAATTTTAACTAAACATTTCTGCTAATAGTTTATAATAGTAATATAATAGTATATAATAATAATCCATCCGCTTGGAGGAATCCATCAACTGCTCACTTCAGGTCCTTCTACAAAATTTCTGCTATATTAAGATCAGGACTTTGACTTGTTCATTACAAAATATCAATTTTATTCTTCTTTAAATTTTCTTTAAACATTCTTTAGTAGGACCACTTGTGTGTTTAGTGTTGTGTTGCTGTATGACTCACATTCTTGAGATTCAGCTCACACAAAATGATGTCCTGATATTTTCCTTTAGAATTTGCTGCTGTAATTCATTGTTCCATCAATGATGGAAAGCCGTCCGAGTCCAGATGCAGCAGACAGGCTTAATCCATGATACTACCACCACCATGTTTCACAGCTGGGATGAGGGTTTTTTGCTGGACTGCAGTATTTTCTTTTCTCCAAATATAACACAGATATATGTGCATATAGGCTAAGTCTTGCTGAATAAAATGTTCATGAAGTTAAAACTAGTAGCTACATATGGATGTGAAGCCTGGACACTGAAGAAAGAGGAAGAAAGACGTATTCAGGCTTTTGAGAACAAGTGCATCAGGAAGTTGCTGAAGATCTCATGGATGAAGATGATGACCACTGAGCAAGTCTATGAGATGCTAGAACTCAAAAGGAGTTACTGATGCACGTTAAATCCCGCAAGTTACGTTACTTCAGTCATGTGATGAGGCAGCACATGAGAGCATTGAAGGAAGTGTTATGACTGGACTCGTGGAAGGAGTCCGAAGACGTGGAAGACCAAGAATAACCTGGATGGATAACATCAAGACATGGTCTGGATTATCAGGTGCTAGCCTGCTACAAGCAACCAGAGACAGATGGCATTGGAGAGAAGTGACTCGTCTGTGCAGCCTACCATCGCGAAGCGATGACGGCGTGTGACATGACATGACAGTTAAAACTGGGACCCTGAGCTTTTTCTTTTGACTCACAGCAAATCGTATTGCACAGGACTAAATGTATTTGAAGTTCCAAACTGATTACTGCACTGCATTTGGCAAGTGAGTTACTTTATGTACTTGGTTCAGAAAAAAACACAATAATGACTGCTTTAAGAAAATATAAGTACACCTGAGTATCACAATATTATGTTTGGTGATACTGTAGCAATTTTCAAAAACACAGCATTGTGTTTTAATTAAGTTTACATACAAAAATTCATAGCAGACAGTGGCTCATTGCTGTGTTTAAACCCCTGGCCATCGGATAGTAGTGTTACTGCTGTACAATACTAGAAAGACTTCAGCCATTAGACTCTTCTACTCCAGTGAATAAAAGTAGCATAAATTTGACTAAAATTAGATTTTAAAAATGACAATAAATCACCTTACTTACAGTATTGTAATATACTGTCATATACTGAAATGTAACCCTTGTATACACAACACAATACATATTGTATCTCCAAATTTCACAGCCCGATTTCCTGAACAGTCTGATATGCAGTGTTGTCAGTAGTCTTTCACTTTTTAAAGTGATTAATTTTGTAAATAGGCAGCTCTCATTAGGGCTATCAGAAACAAGGCGTCATTATTTGTTCACGATGAGAATGTCAGATAAAGTAACTCCAAGCTCTCAGTGTAGTCCGAGCTCCTTTATGAAAGTATATCAGGTGTGCAGCCTGATGATGGATATACTAGCCTGGATCATTTAGTGATCTGTACTGACTTCATCACCAACACCAGTTGTTGCGGTTCTCTTATCACGCAAAATCATTTTCAAACAGTAATTTATGGAAAAGTATACAGTCAGTATTTCTGAACACAACAGTTTCCATTACAGGAAGACCTCAAACGAGCAAGCAAAGCAAGAAGCAAGAATGAAACTGTTAATAAGGAGGCCACAGGAAGGATGCCCTGCTGTTACGTTCTTCTGTCACAAGTGATAAACATCTACAGACCGCAGATTTAGACCAAATAAAGGTGTCATTACATTATTACATGAGTCTCTATGGATGCTTCAAAAATGTAATTATTGTGAAAAATTCAGAATTTAATTCAAAAAGGTAAACTAGCATATTTTACATTCATTACACGTAAAGTGACATTGAGTTTAAAAAAAATCAGAAATCCAGAAATTCAGATTATTAGAGCATTTCATTTCGAGTTTGGGTAAATTACTATGAAAACGGTATCACCATTAAAACTAAAAAAGCCTTAATATGAGACTTTATGAGGACTGAATATAAAATAAGCTTGCATATTGCATGTTTAATGTTGTAGTAACTTCAGGCTCCTGCAGATGGCGCTGCATGAGGATGACCGGGCTATAAATACCTGTGGGGTGTGTGACAGGATTCATGGAGTGAGAAGAGGTGATACAGTGCAGTGAATGTCTCCTTCAATGTGTGGAAAATGGTTCACAAAGCAAATGTTTATGATAAAGGAGTGATTGTTGCCATAGTGTGAAGGAAGTAGCTGAATTTGCAGGTGTATGGAAGTGTACAGGTCTACTAGCAGTGGTAAAAATCCCAGTCCACAGGAAATTGAGGACGAAAGACAAAACTGATAGACGAGGACCTAACGCAGGTTTCACAGGTATTAAATGAAAACTGCTTCACTTCCAAACAAAAATTACTTCTAGAAGTTAAAACAGGTCATTCATTTTTGGTCTGGGAAGCTTATGACAGTTTACATTATTCAAATAAATTATGAACATTTAGACAACGTTCTAATTTTTGTGGAAGTACTAGTATACTCAAATCTAAAATTAATACTGACTGGATGTTATTTTAACTGATTTTGATTTCAATAATAGCTGAGATCTTGTAAACAGCACAGGCGAGTTGTGCAGCTGTGACCCAGATAACAACAATAATAACACAGGAGTGGTCATAGTCTTTATCAATCAATCATTCAATCTGGCCTAGGAGTGACTTACATGCAAACACATTCTCTGTATTAAAGTTTGTCTTGAGCATCTGTAAAGGAAACACAAAAAGGTCACTCAGTGACTATATATATATAGTGTGATTGGGCTGATATGTGTATATGCACAAAATGAAGGAAGGATAAGACAGGATACCTGCAGACATGCTCAATTTACAAAACAAACGGTTTAATGGCACAAATCTGCAGCAATTATATTCCAAATATATCAAATCTCTCTTCATAGTTCTTCAGATCCATGCTAACGTGCCTCATATGGATATTACTCAAAAAGTAATGACATCTTTGCTGCCCTCTTGTGGCTGATACACACGGTTAATTTTTACAAATCTGTGAAAAAATAAACAAGATACAAATGTCCACCAGATATTAGTCTTTCACAAAACATGGAAAACTTACACCCAGAGTCTTTAATCTCCTTCTATTGAACACATTTAACTCTTATCTAGCTGATAAATTCTGCCAGATCTTTAGACGTTGCTTCAGACATACACAAAAAGACTTCATAAAGCATACAACTGGATGCCTACAAAGCATGCAGACAGATAAACAGAAAAGACAGCCAGCAGGTGGTGCTGTGATCCTAAAGGCACTGCTTTACTGCTTCCACAGGTTAGAGTTCACACAGACTGGAGAAAGAAGAGTCCACTTTAGTTTAGCTCTTCTCAGAGCGAGCGTCCACAATCTTCAGCCAGAGCTCTAAAGCATATTTGGTTCCGGTGCTGACTCGCTCCACGTCCTCACCCTCAGCCGGGGCTCGATTACAGAACACTGACACTGGCAGTTTGGACTCACTGAGCTCTCCTTCTGGAGACACCTCCATCACACTGCAAAACCAAGCAGAACAGAAACATTATCAGTACCACAAACACCTGCTGGCAATGTTCAGCAGCCCTGCAAGCTTCAGGTTACAGCTCAACCTGACCTGAAGAGTCCAGGTGGTCCCTCAATGTCTCCAGATGCTGAAAAGCATTTAATGGTGTAGTAATTCTGAAATGTCTTATTTCTGGAGAGGTGCGTGTCAAGGTACAGCGTAGCCTACAGCGTAGGGTCCGTGGCTACGGCGTAGGTTTGAGGCAGAAGTATAAATTGGCCTTAAAGAAACAGATATGTAGGCTAAACCAGGGAGGCGCGAGTACCTATCAGAGGGGGCGCAGACAGACGTGTGATGACATCACGCTGAATAAGGTAGGACACAAAGTACACACACAGAAGGGAGTGTGTGTACAAAAAAGTTGAAAACCCCTGGGCCAGACCGGCTACATGAAATAATGCATTTTCTTTTTTTGGGGGGAAACACGGCCGCGACATGATGAGATGCCACAATGGGCAGCTGCCCATATCGCCCATATCAGGATCTGCCCCCGACTAACAGTCAATAAAAACTGTCATTACATGTAAATGTGTAAAGATAGAAAGTACAGTATGTATCATTAGATTACCAGCTGAGTCTGGTTCACTAACTTAAACAGTAAAATGAGCAAAAAGACTGTTAAGACTAAATATTAGCATTTCTACACACATGTATTTAATCAAAAAAGTTACCATTATTTTCTTGTTCACATGCAAATTCATTAAATATCTGTTACAATTAAACTCATTGTGCTTGTCCTTTGCCAGAACCCAGGTGCCAATAAGAGCTCCAAGGCACACAGCTCATGTCTTCTGACTCTCAAGGCTATCACGAAATACACAACAGTTTATTCAACTCTCAGCCTGGGCCTACCAGACTCAAACCATTATAGTTTTAATCTATTATTAGATCTCTAATGGATAATTCAGTAATCCCATCACACTGCAGAAAAGAGAGAGAATGAACCAGGAAGCTCATATTTGATATATTACATTTTATCATGCATGTGTAGCACATACGGACTTAAAATATGTAGCTATTATTTTAAACATGTTTAATTAAAAATTAATAAAGACCATTGTGGAGGGCAGCGAACTAGCGTCCTCTATTGGCCAGCTACAAAGGTCATATGATAATCACTCTATTTATGTGCTTGTTTTTATTTTCTAACACCATTTAAAATGATCTGCTGCAGTTGTGTGAACACATTGTAAGGAATAGACCCACAAAAAAATGTCTAAAAATTACACAAAGTGAAATATTTTACAAAATGTACAATTAAGTGAAAAAAAACACACAAAGACGCACAAAGAGGCTCTGATGAGGTATTGAAGATTTTAGTACCTTACAGACTGAGGCAGGCTCGCAGGTATATGTACAGACTCCTCCTCTCCATCCACAGCAGACACAATTACTTTAACCAGGTCCACATCAGCCCATATGCAACCACTCACTTCCCTCGGCTCGGGCCTCAGACAAGACTGCAGGAGAAAGCAACAAAGTGTACATAAATCACTTCATATAGAAATGTTCACAATGAACAAAGACCAGTACGTACACTATATCCACCTGCTCATCCAACATTTCTTCTACCATCAAGGGAATTTTCCCAATTTTACTTAAGTAACAGCATCTACTCTTCTGGTTTTGTGATAGATGTCAGAACACTGTTGTGAGGATTTGATTGTACTAAGCCATATAAACTAAATACAATCAAATCCTGAAGGACTTTGTGGAGTCAGATACTGATGATGGATGATGTTCTTGATAAAATAAACAAAACACTCCAGAGAATGCAGTTCCATCACTCCACAGCTCAATGTTGGGGGGCCTCTAGCTAGTCGACTCTGGGTACTAATGTTTGACTTCTACAGGTTCTACACATTTAATGCTTTTCAATCACATGGCTCTGCATGCACATCCTGACCCCTGTATCAGCGATGGGTGCATCTTAAGTAGCAAAATCCACATGTCTGTATATGAGTATGATCCAACCTGACTGTAAACGTTTCACCCATCACTGGTTAAAATTACTCTTTTCCTTTTTATAGCCGACCCAATTACCTGCAGCTGCAGATGCGTAAGGTGACTGGACACCAGCATGTAAGTGACAATGTGATGTCTCTTGGGCAGTCCTCTGGACAGCATGGGAGGGTACACAGACTGTGATGACATGCAAGTTGTGAGTTGAATATCAATAAATCCAAAATAAAACGTAAAACATTCTTCAAAACGGTTGACAGTTTAGCATGTTATAGCCAAGATTTTGGTTGTAGTAACCTCTGAGTAAAAGTTTAAAAGCACAGTCATTTCAGTACTCCATCTTGGTCTCTGGCAAAAAACTGTAATATTCTTTTGGCTTTATATGAATATGCAGCAGATTTGTAGATCTGGGCCCAGTAAGTGCCAAAAACTCACCTCCCAGAGGCCCAGCAGCTGAGTAGAGGAAATGTCTTCAGGATTTAGTTTGAGCCCAGTCTCCTCCCTCAGCTCCCTCAGGCCTGCATCCAGCAGCTAACACAACAGGGGCAAAGAGAATGAGGTCAGGGGTAATGCTCATGATTTTTGAATCGTAACAATTCAACACATTAGTACTAATATTAATGTAAATTTCTGTTATTGCAAATATTATTCAAGGATATATATGTGATGATTAATGAGAGTAGACCAAACTGTACCTTTTCACCCAGTTCTATGTGACCACCTGTAGCAAAGGAGAACCACTGTTAATTTGTAGGAAATGTGCTAGATTCTCCGGACCATGTCCCATTTATCATACTCATCTGAAATTCAGATGAAAGCTCCATAATTACAGTCAAAGTGCTGACCTTGGGTTTCATCTATTAGCCAAGAAATCGGAATTTTATAGGATCAGCGCTATATAATAGTGGCATATCATTTCTTAAGCTCAATTCCCCAAATCCCCTTATAAATCTAGATCTTTAAAACTATAATTATACAGAGGAAAAAGAAAATGGTTCAGCCAACTATGATGTGCATCCAAAAAAAGGTTGTTAAGAAACATATAACACTCACTATACCTCTGTTAAAGGGTTTGAGTGTGAGTGTGATCTTAACTGTCTTACTATGAAAAAGAGGGAGTGTGACAATCATGGTCTTTACATTTAAATCAACATTATTTTTTATTCCTAGTTTAGATCATATGGCATCTGGATAAAAAAATAAAATTAAAGCCCTTTTGCGTTTCAGTTCAGTGAAAGTAAATAAAAATGGGCTGAGAGCAGCTTCATCACAACAGTAAAGATGCTCTCTGCAGTCTCTGCAGCATCACACTCACCAGGCGGGACCCATACGTTAGGAAAAATCCTGAGAGTATGAGCCCTTCGGCTCAGCAACAGCCTCTGATTGGCTGACTCCAGCAGGACAGCCACGCCCACATCCACCCCACGGCTCAGTGTATCTGGAGGTAGGGAGGCCGCCTCTGAGTTAGAGAGGAATTTGATTGGGCAGAACGACGCCTTCTACAGGCAGAAAATGAGTTTTACCCACAAGCAACATAAAAGCTATAGGTCAGAGTTTCTCCTGCAGTACCCTCACCTTACACATTTGTTTTATTTTTTTCTCCTCCCAATATTCAACTCATCAGCTAATTAACAAACCTTTCAGAATAGAGAAAACACTAAACTATAATGGGTTCAACCAATATAGTATTCAATACAAAAACCTGAAAATATATACTGAATGTTTGAAAAGTATTGGCACTACAGTGCCAAAAAAATAATATCTATTTGTATTGTTTATTCCTGCACATGTTCTATATGTTCACAATTTTGCACTAGGACATTTGTACAGCTTTCGTTTTCTTAGCCAACCCAAGTGGTATAGTGCAGGGAGAAACTCCTGTCCTGGAGGGTTGGTGTCCAGCACAGTTTGGTGATTTCTCTGCTCTGACTCTACAATTAAACCTGGTGAGCTGAATCAGGTGTGTTTGATCAGGAAGATCACCAAACTGTGCAGGAATCTGACCGTCCAGAACTGGAGTCTGACACCCCTGGTGTTGTGTATAATTGGAGTTCCATGGTGATTTTAATACAAAATATCTTTAACTTTGAATTGAAAATCATATTAAACATACTATAAAGTATGCAGGGCATCAATGCTCTGCGTTATACAGTTAAATACAACTGTCAAGTTAAAGGGGGACTGTGGAGATCCTTAACAACTAAGAAAATAAAATGTTTTTGTACAACAACCAATATGTGACAGATATTTGTAATATTTAACTTATTTGTCATGCAAATTAAATGAAAATAATTTGATTACACATCTTATGTCACACACTAAACCAGGCATGCTGACAATGACAAGATGGTCTTAAAAGCCATCGGTTCCAGCTGGATTATGGGTGATTTTAATTATTTGAGTTGTTTTGTGTTATTCTTTTAGCAAAATTCTTATTGTGTTGTTATTTTTATCTCGTTATTATAAATTGTCCTTGACTGTCATGAAAGGTGCTTTTTAAATAATTATAATTATTATAAATAATACTTCATACGTTTTTGAAGGATTAACAGAAAAACACATTCTTGCCCATATGTCTTCTTTTAAATGATTTCTGTTCATGCATATACACTCAAACCTTGACTAAATATCTGAACTGTTTGCATAATGAAGGTTATACTGACACAGTGATGTGTGGAAATCTGACCTTAAGAGGAACTTCACTCCCTTCACACAGTATAAACCGGTTATTGTCTAGAGAGCAGTTCACAGTAGTTTGGTCTTCAACATTTCCTGCAAAATGTCCAGTAATGCTCTGAGGTTAGAAAAGAAACACAATCATAACACAGTCACAGCACAGTAACAACAGTCAAAACAGTCATAATACAGTCATTATAGCAGTCATAACACAGTCATAACAAAGTCACAACAGTCAAAATACAGTCATTACAGCAGTCATAATACAGTCATTACACAGTCACAATAGTCAGAACAGTCATAATACAGTCATTACAGCAGTCATAACAGTCATAATAAGTCACAACAGTCAGAACAGTCATAATACAGTCATTATAGCAGTCATAACACAGTCATAACACAGTCACAACAGTCAAAATACAGTCATTACAGCAGTCATAACAGTCATAATACAGTCACAACAGTGATGGTCATAACATTCATAATACAGTATAATACAGTATAATAAGAGTCATAATACAGTAATAACAGTCAGAACACAGTCATAATACAGTCATTACACAGTCATAACATTTGTAATACAGTCAGAACATCCATAAGACAGTCATAACAGTCATTACAGTCAGAACACAATCATAACAGTATCATAACATTCATAACACAGTCATAACATTCATAAGACTGTCATATCACAGTCATAATAGTCATTACACAGTCATAACATTCATAAGACAGTCATAACACTAATTACACAGTAAGAACACAGCACAAGTGAAAGTTAGTCTGGTGTTACAGTGTTAACAGTGACTGACACGTTAAGTAAACAGACCTGAACAAACGGGGCACACTGAGGAGCTGCGCTCTCCTTCCACAAGTGCACCAGGACTTTTCTCACCTTCTCCATCACTAACACAAGAGCTTCTAACCACACCGCAGAGACCTGCAGCCACAAAACAGCCAGCTGATGGTTAGCCAGATAACATTAGCTAGCTAGAGAAGACCAGAGAATGGCAAACCACTTCCCATATCGTCCCTCTGCTAAAAGACTAAACTTTTTCCTGGAATTACTATTTAAAATGAAGTGACAAATCTGCTGAACACACTTAACCAACTCAAGACCAAACCCTGAGTGTGCTGTAGCAACAGACTCTCATCCAAAATGAGCGCTTATTTTTCATAATAAAAGTCACGACACGAAATGTAAAAATAAAAATTTTATAATAATAATAATAATAATAATAATAATAATAATAATAATAATAATAATTAGTTCATTTCTGTTAATATTTTTTGTTAATAAACTTTTTTTGTGTAATGTTTATACTGCTTGAATAGCAATTTACTCAAAAATAAATAAATAAATAAATAAATAAATAAATAAATAAATAAATAAATAAATAAATATAATATATATATATATATATATAAAGTTAGTTATACGTCAGACTGATCGACATTAAATAAAAAAGACTTCAAATGTCACTTTAGATTAAATGAATACAAATTATGACAGGTTTCCTTTTTGAATTACATTAACAACAATGATTTGGTCAGTTTTCACAGCAATTGTTGATGTGTCACTAGTGTTGTGTTTTATGATTAAGTTTTTGATGACCCTTTATTTAGTAAGTGGAATCATTTTGTATTTTCAGGTCTAAGGTTTTTTCCCCTGCAGAAACAAAGTTAGAAGATCCAGTAAAAAAAGTACACAGGACAAAATATATCAGTATTGCAACATATCTTTGTCCAATGCAGCAATTTTCATATAATGTAACATTTTCATCAGACAGAAAAGAATGTTTTAATAGTCTCTAAAGGGAAGTACTTTTCTGCATTTTACATGTCCGAACAGTGAATACAACCACACACACACACCTACACACACACACACACACACACACACAAAGCAGTGGGCAGCCACCTGTTGCAGCACCTGGGGAGCAGTTGTAGTTTAGGTGGTTTGCTCAAGGGCCCTTCAGCTATGAATGTATTTTCTTGCTGGATCCAGAGCTCAAACCAGTGACCTTTCAGTCCCAAACCAGCTTCCCTAACCACTGCCCCCGAGAGAAATGCCAAATGTTATTTGGACTTATTGCAGACTTCAAAATGAATCATTTTTGGATGAAACAATACATCACTGACCACTATATTAGGTACACATACCATACCTATCTACTCCTTATTCAGTTTATCAACTCCACTAACCATATAGGTGCAGTCCAGTAGTGACACTGAGGTGTTACAAAACATCAGCAGCTCTGCTGTCTGATCCACTCCAACACACACTAACACACCACAGTGTGTTACATCAGTGTCACTGCAGTGCTGAGATTCAGCCAGCACCTAAGTAAAAACTGCTCTGTGGGGGTTGTGATCACTGATCAGGATAAAATTACAAATCGAAAGTACAAATTTACAGGTTCAAGTGTACAAAACTATTAATGAATATGAAACAATGAACAATGTCTTTCAATTTTGTTGTATTTAATGTATGAGAATAACAGTCGTACAGTTTCAGCATCCTTAAAGACATTGACGAGTGATTCTATTGATCTCAGAACCTTTAAAAGTGTATTTCAGGAAACAATAAGACTTTTTTTTTGTCTAGTAAGTCATATTTATTTGAAATATCAATCATCCATAAACACACATGAAACTGCTAACATCTTTACATCACCACATATAAAGAGGTCATATAACACAGGCACGATGTAAATCTCACATGCTGTCATAAAGGCAATGATATACTGACACAAACAGTATTGTGAACTGACAACACATGCTTCCACAGGAGGATTTGACAACACTGGTTGAGCCCTTGTGTGAGGGTCCAACCTCAAACTTTTAGTTATTAGAGTGTCCAGAATTTTGGTCACAAGTGGTGGCACTTACAAAGTTGGCAGTCATCATAGCTTTCCTGAAGTATCAGTAAAGATAAAACAAGATGACAAAAGAAGCCAAGCAATGCCAGTCATTAATCGGTGTTAACACTCAGATGATTCTGACGTTGTTCCTCCCCTATAGAAACACACTCAGCTGTAGATGTGTCTTCTAGAGCATACTGGGTAATATTTATCAAGCTTTCATTCTTTGGCAAAATCTTTAAACTGTTTTGAACTGTTACTCAAAAACCATCTGAATAAACATTCAGTGACAGTGATTGAACTTTTGGAAATGTCATTTTGTCTGTAATTTATTCTTGTTGCTGACCAGATTGATCCTTCATGGGCTCACGTTGTGTTATTTGAGAGAAAGCTTGATAAATGTTGTTCAGTATCTTTCTGTTTTACTAGATTTATGAGCTGCCCGAAGATTCATGCAAATGATGTACTACACAGCATATTTGCAATAATCAAATGTGCACCAGTTTATCATATTATACCTCTCTACTCTTCTTCTGTTCTCAAAGCAGTTGTAGACCAACATGTACATGTACATTATAGGAGTAATCTCTTATTTCAACATGGCTTAGCCTTTCGAGAAAGACCTCCTACAGTCCCAATCTTACAACATTCACATCTATTGCTAATTATTGCTACTACATAGGCCTGTTCATGCAAAGAAACTATTGCTTATTAGTGCAAAACGAATGAGGTTCTAGCAGCTATTTAGCTAAGCCATCAAAATTGCACATATTTCAGAGCCTGAAGGTGAGAAAACAGCCAAACATTAGACAGCTAGCCATTTGACCTACATAGAAATTATTTACACTGTCAATAAAAGGCTTTTTCTTTACCTGTGAGTGTTTTGTAAGTGAAACAGTCCTGTTTTTTTACGGGTGTGAAACTGTGCTAAAATTGTGAACATATCTTCTGAAGGTATTTTGTTTTGTCAGTTCCCAGCACGCACTGCAGACGTGGCCTGTCCTCCAGCGCCGTACTGTGGGTTTGCCGTAGCGTTGGGAATAGGTGTCATCTCCTGGGGGAAAGAAGAGAGGAGAGATCATCAAAAACATTAAAGCGTTTAAAACAAGGTCATTTTACTGCAATAACTAAACTCCACTCAGACTCCAGCCTTCATGCAACAGCAGTTTGGGACATTTTTGCTGAAGTTTTCACAAAACAAGCTTCTATTTTTAAAAATATATTTTTACACCACTTTAAAATGCAGCTGTGGTCAGTCAAAACATGCTTAGTGTCCAAGTTTAGCTTCTTTACAAATGGAGCTGCTGATGTTTACTCAGGGCTAAAGGACAGAGCAGTCTATCCACATTTAGATCTTATCCCAGACCATTCTGGACCAAATACAACCCAGTTAAGCTGCTTACAGCTCAGTTATGGCAATGCAGAGTTCACTGTGGGCCAAAGCTGGCCCAGCTCTAGAGCGAATGACTAATGTTTGTGATGGCATTTGAACTCTGGGCTACATGTGTCCCACCAACAAAAAAGAAAAGCTTTTCTATTCGGGGCCAAAACTGGACCAAATTTATCATCTCCTGTTATGGTTTAATTTGTGTTAACCTGAGGATGAGTTCTAGATATGGATGAGGTTTTCACCATCATTCCATGGCAGACTAGTCATGTCCTTAATGTCAGCTATAAAAACTAAGTAAAAAAACTAAGGGCAGCAACTTCAGAGGACAGCAGGGCTGGTAGACAGCTGATGTTGGATCAGATTTCTTCATATTCATGACGGTCACGTTACAAAAACAGATCGTAGAACATTCATTCTTAGTGGGTCGTCTAAAATGATGCACACATGTGTTTTTGTTAAATTTTTAATAAATTTAGTTCAACGTTTTGCTTATGTGATTGCACACAACAGAATTTGACCTCCGCATTAAACTCATCCATGCAGTGAAACACACACACTAGTGAACACATGTGCCTGAAGGGATAGGCAGCCCTATCAAGGTTCCCGGCAAGCAGTTGATGGTTAGGTGCCTTTCTCAAGGCCACTTCAGTCATAACCTGCATGGTGATTGAACCAGCATCCATCTGGTCACAAGACCAGATCCCTAACCACCAGGACATGGCTGCCCCCAATAGCTCACAGTGTGCAGCTTTAATTAAGTTCTGAATGTGGTTTGAGTGGGTTGTGATGACGTATATTTATGGAAACATCTGGGCTATTTAAGTGAAAACTGAGTTATAATTTTTGTGAGCAATATTAACCTCACAGCTCCAGCTCTAAAGTAAAGAATCTAAATATGTAAACATGTCTGATTAATTACGTCTGAGGTAAGTGTGATGAATATGAAAATATGACTGTAATGACACTTTTCTTTCTCGTATAAATGCAATGCTTTGGAGAAGGTAGCAACAACAAAGCTTATACTCACCTTAATAGCACTAACAGACAGAGCGTACACTCCAAAAAGAGCCACAACCAAACCAATAATACACGCCAGCACCAAAGAGCCAATCAGAGTGCCCAAAATTCCGTTCACCAAGAACTGCAGAGGAAGTTCAGAAAGAAATGTCACAATAAAACGCAGCACAACATACATAAACTTGAGGCTAACAGCTGATACAAAACACAATAACACTGTAAACTGGATGCTCAAAGAGAATTATGGAAAATGTTATACTTCATTTCAAAATTCATTCTCAATTCTATTCAATTCTACACAAAAAGCCTTTTCCACACATTCCCTAATACATGTGGTCAGTTAGACAGTCATCTTTCACCAATTACATAAAACAAAAGTATAAACTATTACGGATGTGATTTCAATGTACAAACCGGATTCCAAAAAAGTTGGGACACTAAACAAATTGTGAATAAAAACTGAATGCAATGATGTGGAGATGGCAAATGTCAATATTTTATTCAGAATAGAACACAAATCACAGATCAAAAGTTTAAACTGAGAGAATGTATCATTTTAAGGGAAAAATATGTTGTTTCAAAATTTCATGACGTCAACAAATCCCAAAAAAGTTGGGACAAGTAGCAATAAGTGGCTGGAAAAAGGAAATTGCGCATATAACGAACAGCTGGAAGACCAATTATCACTAATTAGGTCAATTGACAACATGATTGGGTATAAAAAGAGCTTCTCAGAGTGTCAGTGTCTCTCTGAAGCCAAGATGGTAAGAGGATCACCAATTCCACCATTGTTGCACAGAAATTTTGAATCAACATATTTCTCCTTTAAAATGTTACATTTACTCAGATTAAACTTTTGATCTGTCATCTATGTTCTATTACGAATAAAATATTAGATGTTGGCATCTCCACATCATTGCATTCAGTTATTATTCACAATTTGTTTAGTGTCCCAACTTTTTTGGAATCCAGTTTGTAAAATATCTTTTCAGTTCTGCTGGATTAGACTGTCTGGCCAAAAGTGCAGGTGACAAGCACACCAGAGAGTAATGCACAGAATTTAACTCACCTCCTTCTGGCCCCCTCTCTCTCCTTCTCCACAGCAGGCCCAAACTGAATGGAGTGGGTCACAACACCACTGTAAGGAGCAGGACAGAGCAGGGGGTCACACCTTTCTCACAGGTGATACACACCTTACTGCATACTGTACCCTTCATATGTCATTAACCAAACTGTTCAAAGAGTTCATCTGCCATATTTCATATATGTAAAGTGACATTTCAAGCCTTTTGTAATGTTGATCAGTCTGACTTATGGCTCATGAACATCAGAAACCCAGATTCTCAGATTATGAAAATATTTCATTTAAAGTAAATGACCATTACAGTGTAAATACTGTTTATCTCTCAAACTACAGCTGCCACATTCCTAATATCAACACTCCTGAACCAGAGACAACATCAGAAGTGCCTTACATGGACTAAGCAGAACCAGAACTGGACTGTTACACATTACTTTTTACTTTTTGAGAGTCTGAGTGTCCCACAATCAAAGCTGTCTGAAGTTCAGTGTGCAGTTTCTGCAGTCTGTGATGGTTTGAGGTGTCATGTCATCTGCTGGTGTTGGTCCAGAAGTCAATGCAGTCGTCTATAAGATCTCTAATCTATAACACTGATCAATATTAAAAAAGGCTTCAAATATGTCACTTTTAATCATTGTAAAATATGACACTTCACCTTTTTGAGTTAACCAAAACTTTACATTTTCATGATTTATGTGGTGCTAAATAAGTAAACGTCTGGAACTCTGCTGAAGTAGAACATTTTCCAGTTTGAGCATCACACCCTTGAAGCATATAAGAAGTGTGGTTAGTTTTGCTGCATTTAACCTGTCAGGAGACAAGTTTCATCATAGCCAGTGTTCAACATGTTGAGATTCACCTCACACTATTCTGTCTTACACTGATGCCCTTTTCTACATTACTGAGATGATAATGACATTCTTTTTTATCTTGATCTCGGTGAAGGTTTAAAACTTTACGCCTAGTCCTGCACATCACAATATTATAAATAGAGAATCTACAGAGGTTGGACAATGAAACAGAAACACCTGGTTTTAGACCACAATAATGTATTAGTAGGTGTACGGCCTCCTTTTGCGGCCAATACAGCATCAGTTCGTCTTGGGAATGACATATACAAGTCCTGCACAGTGGTCAGAGGGATT
>BRDA01010460.1:8343-32552 GCA_036984385.1 Crenuchus spilurus
GTTTGGCATACTTGAAGAAAATTACTCGTTAGCTGGAATTTTAGTCGTTACCTGGAACAAAAATATTCCGAGATCTCGACTCGTTACCTGGAATACTCGTTAGTAGGGATGCTCGTAGGGTTACCACTGTACTATGTGGCACATAATATACAATTTAGCTCAAAAATATTTTTGCAGACTGAGTTATTTTATTAGGTTGTTAAATTAAGGACAAACAACTCAAACACAGCCGCTTACTTGCCCTTTGCCCTACCGTAAGCAACTTAATATATGTATATAATTTTTTTTTTCTGCTGACGTGTTCAGTTCTTAGTACTTGGGGTCTTAGGTTTGATTCCTCATCTTGGAGGGGCTTTCATGTTCTCCTTGTGTCTGCATGGGTTTCCTTTGTAGTCTCCAGTTTCCTGCCACAATCCAAAAACATGGAGGTCAGTTGAATTGGTTACTCTAAATTGTCCTGGGGTGATTGTGCATAGGTTTGTGCGTGGCAATGATGGGTTGGTGCCCTGTTCTGTTCTGGCTGTTGAAATAGATGTATGCCCTTCCCAGCACCCAATAAAGGGTGGGGACTCAATGGGGACTCATTGGTACACTGAACTGGATTAAGCGGTTAAGGATATGGATGGAGGGATGGATGGATTATCTCTGCTGGCATTGTAGCCTACTACTTTGGAAGCCGTTGGGCGAAGAGTTCCTTTGATGTTTTTTTTTTTATTATTTTCTATAAAATATCAATTCCTTAGGTTGGTTGTAGATTATTCTGAACAGTAGTATCATTCCAAATGGCTAATAAACATTTTGTTTCATGCAGTTTCAATGCAACTATGTGAATCCTCTATGATTAGCCTAATCACAGTCATGCATCAAGTGCATTGTAAGATTGTATTGGGTGGGGTTTTAGTTGTTGAATGTGTCATGAAGACATGGTTATATTTACAACTGCCCTTCAACACAATGAGCAAATCAATTTGCTGCTAAAAGCATCTGCAGGAAGAGAACCAGCCCCTCCCTGATGTTGTGGAGCAATGGATATGTGCATTAGCCATATTAGCCTGAAGGAATTTGTTTTTGCTGCCATTCTGTCAACTACAAAATATTTAAAAATAATCATTGTTGTCAGAAGTTTTGGCAATTTGACTATTACTACTGTTTTTGGATGTAGAAGGTACATCTGGCACACTTTTATAGTAGTCTTCTAGTTGTAGGATTCTGAGGATCCTCAATTTGGCAGAGTAAGAGGAAGACTGTGTTTGCTTTGGCAGCCGATTCTCCAGCACAACCTTATAGACTCCACCATTGCTCAGCTAATGACATGAAAACCTCACAGTGACTGACAACCTCCAGCAAGCCATCCAGTTTCACTGTAATCAGTTTCATTTACTCCCTCCCCCACCAAAGTCTGAAAAACGGCACATACTGAAAGAACTGACAAGGAAAACTGATGCAATTCCAGACTTATGCCAAGAGCTTGTTGAGTTGAAGGAGCCCAATCATTCTACATTTCAGATGTGGCCAATTACTTGTGTCCAAACTAATGGAGCACCTCAATTTCCACGTCATTGTAAAAGTTAACAAAATTAATTACAGTAGCAAAATGTTTATTATTACAAAAGATTAATTAATAATAAAACATGCTGAGATTTTTTTTTTATTTTGTTTATTGAATTAAATTCTAATTAGTTTCATACAATGTGAGCTCCTTGACCTTCTTAAACTGGCAAAGCTGTTTACTAGTACATCTGCAAAAATTAGAATACTGCAAAAAAGTTCATTTTTGTTTATACTTTTATTCAAAAATATATTTTCCATGTCCATTATATGTAAAGTGACATTTTTCAAGTCTTTTTATTTTAATGTTGATACTGTTTGAATAGTAATTTACTCAAACTGTCTGTATATGCAGGTATAGATTTGCTAGACATAAAGTTCTAATAAGGTGCAGTGAGTCCATGTTGAAGTATGGATGTAGTTGGGATTGACCATGGGATTGGGTGGGTGGAGTCTTTTAGAATACTTCTGGTCTTTCTCAGGCAGCAGTTGGTGTATAATCCAGGAGATTTGGGAGTTGAACCCCAGTGATGTGCTGAGCTGTTCGCAGCACCCTCTGCAGAGCTTTCCACTCAGTGGCAGTACAGGTCCCATACCAGCTGGTGATGGATCAACAGTAAACAAAGGATTGATTGCCTCAATGTTACTTTATACAGTAATGACTATAAAATATGACAATTTATGTTCTTGAATATCTAGTTAAGTCAGCAATGTAGGAACATAGGAGAATGTGTGTCATAAACATACAGTCTATGGCCATATGTACTGTATGTATGTATAAAGAATAGAGTGATGTACTCTAATCTGAATGGTTTTCATACATATTGTAACCAGTTTTGAGTAAAAAACATCTTTTTAAGAATATAAAAGCCTCCAGTACCAAATATCTTGCCCAGCCAACCATTATTTCTGTCTTAATAATTCAATGTCCACTGAATTTATTACAGGATTTCTGCTATAAATGCCTTTGCTCTGACACAAGGGAAAATAAGAACATCTTGCATGGTATGTTCTCCTTCCTGTTCATCTGTGAAGGCCTTGTGAAAGCGCTCCACCATGTTGAAATGTTGTAACACACCCAGTTCAAAGACTAAACTATAAATATTAAAATACAAAAAAGCTTTGCGAGCATGAGTCATGGTGAGGGATAAGAGGGATAATCCATTAGTCTGAATTGATTCATTATGACCAGAGAAAAAATATTACAGCTAATGAACGAAGACTATCTGAAATCTGTTTGTTTAGTTTGACAGTAAAAATATCTGCTATCACTGCCTGAGCTGCAGTTGGCATGGTGCATATTGGTGATGTACAATCTTCCGTTGCTTGATAGTGACATTGGCCTCATAGCTTCAGTGCAGAGCTAAAGAAGCAAACTTCCAACAGCAAACGTGTTATCTGACCAGCTACTGAAGCCTCTGCATTGTTAAAAAGTTCATTGTTGTTCATAATTTAATTCAAAAAGGTAAACTCATATTTTATATTAATTACAGGTAAAATGACATTTCAAGCCTTTTTGTTTTATTGTTGATCAGTATGACTTACAGTTTATGGAAATCAGAAATTCAGAATATCTGATTATTAGAATTTGAGTTTAAGTACATTATTATTCAAACAGTGTCACAATAAAACAAAAAAATGCTTCAAACACGTCACTTTACATGTATCGAATATGAAATACAGTGGAACATCGTTTTTTGTCATTAATCTGTTCTAAAGTGACTGATGATAACTGAAACGAACGATAACTGAGGCAATATTTCCCATAAAAAATAATGTAAATCCAATTAGTCCATTTCAGACACTCAAAAATATTAACAAAAATACATTTTATATAGAATAACTATAGTTTTACATACAGAACAAAATGAGAAATAAATACAGACGACTAATGAAATCTATAAATGCACATTTAACATCACTCTTATGGATTTACGCTCTGTTTTAGAGTTTGCCAGTGTGCTCTAGCCGGCAGACTTTGTTTTGTACAATCAATCTCCGAGTTTTTGACCTCTATTTGTTTTTGCACCTATTTTCAGGCTGTAGTGCTGTGTACAGTTGCTTGAGTGTGACGTGTTTAGTTTGTTTTGAGTGTTATTATTTGGGTGTTTCTCGAGCCTTTTGGGGTTTTTTTCCAGAATGAATGAGGAATGCATGGGACAGTAACATACAGGGTTAAAAATTTCCTTGATAAAAGTCGACGATAACCGTATTGTATGATAACCAGGGCAAACAAAAACCATATATGTATATTACAATAATACATTTTCTAAATAAACCTGTAGATACTGTAATGAAAAAGTGAACTTTATACCTTAAAACATTTGGTCAAATTGGCAACATTTGAAATGCAGAATGCCCCTAAACATTAAAAATCTTGAAATATGCAAATTCACATATAATTAATATAAAATATGACAGTTTATCTTTTTTAAATTAAATTATGAAGACAAATTTCGCAACACTCTGATTTTTAGAGATGCACTAGTAAAGGGGGTAAACTTGTTTAATTTAAATTCCTGCTCTAAATGATAATCTCAAACTTAAAAAAGAAAACATAAAGCTCTTCATTATAATTGCAGAAGTCTCCAAAAGCAAATTCCAGTATAAAAGCCCCAAGATCTCACCCACATCTACAAGCCAATGCCAGACTACTCAGCTGTTCAAACTGAAGCACATTCATATAGGCATGCATGTCTAAAGCAGGCAGATGTGTCAGAAACAGACGTGAATGGAAGAAGACAATAAAAAAGTCACGGTTCTCCTTTTTCTCATTTAACTCATTAGTCTGGACTCCATGAATGCATTTTAGGATAATTAAGCAGGCACTTTAACTCCCACCATACCCAGCCACTTCCCTCCCACACTGAATAATCACTGCACACCTTATAGAGTGCCCACAACATTAAAAGCATCTAAAAGAGTCATAAGACTAAAGCTATAGAATTTAGGACAGCTGGGTCACTTCACAGTGGCAGTCCAGTAAACATAGTGCTGTCCCTGTCTCTCTTCTCTATACCAACCATGACAGAGCTCACGATGGCCGTTCTGCAAGTGCTAAATCACCCTGTCCAGCACACAAAAGACAGGCAGCTGAAGGAGCCAGCAAAAACCCAACAGACTTGTGGAGAAAGAAAAGTCCCCAATTGCTCACTGATGTTAATAGAACTGAGCATGCTGACAATGTGGTCAGTTACGTATTCAGTGTGATGCTGAACTCAAAAATTGCAGACTTTGTTGTCATACACATGCAAAAAGTAGTGATGTTTCAAAACCAATTCTTATAGAAATGGCCATCATAGTAGACCATCAATCCCATTCAACACTGCTCAGTTTCTGATCACTAGAGCTCAAAAATTTTGAAGAATATGGTGAAAAAATTTCACTTGTGTTCTAAGATGCTGACACTATGATCAGAAGATCACAAGTTTGAATCCTGGTCAAGCTGCCTGCCATTGACAGCTGGGGATCGAGAGAGCAAAATTGGCTGTTCTCTCTCTGGGTGGGTAGATGGCACTTTCTCCCCATCACAACTATCATGTGGTGTAAGCTAGCTCAGACATCTGCCAGCTGATACAGAACTGGGGATCCTGTGCTTTCCTATGAGCATGTAGGCTGCCCAGTGACAGTGTATCAGCAGCAGTTGGAAAAGAGGCAGTGGTTTGACTTAACATGCATCAGAGAAGGCTTCACCCTCCTAGAGTCAAGGACATTATAAGTAATTGGGAGAGTCCTAGCATATAGGTGGGTGGATTGGCTACCATTACATTGTGGAGAAAATTAACTGCTCTGTTGTCTACACACTATTTGGTAATGGACCACTCTAAGCACAGGTTCACAGTTTTGGGTAGAGCAGGTTCATAACTGCCCACTGTTGTATTTGTGAATTGTGAGAACTTTTAGCCTGACTTAACATTAAATCGCTGATGCTGTAGCACCACTCACTTCTGTTTAATCAATAAAACATCACAATCAATAGACATTCATAAAAAATGGAATATTGTAAAAAGTTCATTGTTCATAAATTCAAAGACAAACTGTCGTTTAATATCCATTCATTTAATACACAAAGTGACAAGTCTTTTTTTTTTTGCTTTTATGTTGATTAATATATTGTATAGCTCCTGAGTTGGCTGGTCAAACAAGCAGTCATATCAGGTGCTGCTGGAAAAGGAAATCAGCATCTCCATAAAGCTCATTAGCAGATGGAAGCTAAAATCTGTTAGATGGCTGGATACAGGTGCATCTCAAAAAATTTGAATATCATCAAAAAGTCAATTTATTTCAGTAATTCAATTCAAAAAGTGAAACTTACATATTATATAGATTCATTACACACACACTGATCTATTTCAGGCATTTATTTATTTTAATGTTGATGATTATGGCCTACAGCAAATGAAAACCCAATAACCAGTATCTCAAAATATACATATAATGTTATATAAAACCAACAAAAAAAATGTTAATACATAAATGTTGTTCTACTTAAAAGTATGAACAAATATATGCACTCAATACTTGGTCGGGGCTTCTTTTGCATGAATTACTGCATCAATGCAGCATGGCACTGTTGAGCTGTTATGGAAGCCCAGGTTGCTTTGATAGCAGCCTTCAGTCTTTCTACATTGTTGGATCTTGTGTTGCTCATTTTCCTCTTAACAATCTTTATGGGGTTTAGGTCAGGGAAGTTTGCTGGCCAATTTTTTTGGCAATCAACAATCGTCGTCTGGACATTGAACTGGCCTTAATCCTGACAACTGAGACTGCTCACAACCATGGGAGTTATGATGAAAAAATCTAATGATTTATCAGAATCAGACCAGATCAGATCATTAATAATGTAGAGATAAATATCAGGTGTATTCTGTTCATTGTGTCATCTAATCCAATCACACTTTTTGACCACCAGAACATTTAACACACAAGAATTTCAAATGTCACATTTAGAGGCATTCTTCCATTCTCAAATAGCACTTGGATTATTTTTATTTAAAATTCTATACTGAATTCAACTCTTTTGTAACCCACATTATCTTGCACTGTTTATGCTTAAAAAATTTAAAAAGTTAACTTTTTGCTTGGTTATTTAAGATATGGCCATTACAATAGTACATTTTGTTTACAGGTTTAGAGTATCATTCTTTTGTTTAAAAATACATTTTATAACTATAGAATATAAGAATGAGCATAAAAAAAACAAATTTTTGCAAATATTGAGGAAAAAAATAATTCTATTACTAATTATATAAAATAAAGCTAAATAAAAATTACAAGAGTGCTTATCCTAACTGCATCACATCACACTATCAATATTACATTAACTTGTATTAGATCAGTAGTAACCAGTACTGATAAGACTGACCACAGGATAAATCAACTCATCTTGAAAGACTGCAGTGCTGCAGTTTGGTGATTATCCTGCTCTTATCTGTTAATGAACAAGTTTTAAGGGTGTGTTTTGGCAGATGAATGCCCAAACTCCAAGCTAAAATTTAGAGATGCTTGTTAAACTTGTGAACCTCTCAGAGTGAAGCAACAGAGCTGCTCTGCCCTCTTGTGGATAAATGGTGCCAGCAACACATATACCAGCCAGAATTGTTTTTTAATAAAAGTCAATGATTTAAACAGAAATTGTACAGCAATCAAAGTGTTCATTCAACACCGTTTGTCTCCAACACAGGAATGTGTGAATTAGAGGTGGCCAAGCGAAAACCTTCTCTTTACAATGAACAATGAGCGTCATTCACGAACCATTTAACATCTCATGCAGTTGACATTCACCAATGTTTGTGCAAAATAAATGGTTAATTAGCTTTATTCACTTCTCCAGTTGTGTATTATATTATTTAAGATATCTGAGAAAAAAATCTAGATTGGTGAATGAAGCTTAATGTTCATTTGAAAAATAAGGCTTGTAGATGATACAGGATGTAGAATCCATTGTCTATTTTTCCTCCATGGAGTACAAATGTGTACTTGAAACCAAATCCACGTTCCATCATACCAACTTTTTCCTTTTTCCTCATCAACCCAGACAAATGCTATGACAGGAACAGAAGTGTTCTGCTGTGGATGAACTGTACAGCTCAGGCCATCCTGGTACATTTTTCCAGGACTTTCCAGTACATCTGAAACGTGCAGTGTACACAGTCAGTCCAGTGTGACTCCTTCTGGAAGCTCCACCACCACTGGAGCACAATCATCCAGATCTGCATCAAAATCCCAGCGGAACTTCTTGGTCAGGTGAGCTTTGAATTTCTCTGCTCTTTTACGAAGAGTCGAATCAACACCAGGCCCACTAGCAAACTGAAAAAAATCCTTAAAAATGCAAAGGGCCAAACAAAAAGTGAATGTTGGACAGAAAAAACAAGGACAATTATTTTTTAGAACTGATCCACTGAACAATGACTTTTGCTTTATAAGGCTTTATAAGGCTGTTAAACTATAATTCATTTTTCAACTACAAATTCTAGTTAATATTCCATTTCAATATTTAAATATACCTCTGAATATTTTATACCTCTAGTATATTTTAATCCAAGAGTTAGTGACCTTATCACTCAAGACTACCAAGTACTACTGCATTTCCAAAAATATGAATATTGTGAAAGAGCTTCTTTTATGTTCATAATCTAATTCAATTAAAGTCATATTTTATATTCATTACACATTATTTCAAGCTTTTTTGTTTTAATGTTGGTACTGATTGAATAGCAATTCATATTAATGAAAGCAATTCAAATTAATGAAATATTCTAATCATTTGAGATTCTGGATTTCTGATTTTTATTAGATGCAAGCCAAACTGATTAACAGTGAAGCAAAGAAGGCTTGAAATGTCACCTTAAATGTAATTAATATAGTATATAATAGTTTACTTTTTAAAATTAAATTATGAACTTTGCAATGAACTTTGAAAAATTATTTTTTATGTCCTACTGTACGAGGAAGAAAATTCCACTGCTTATTAATATAAAATTAAAAAATCTCTTTTGGCTTTATTTGGAATTTTAAAATGTATTGGTATATCTGGCAACCCAGTTACTGAACAAAAAGTCTTCTTTATAACATGCAAAAACACATCCTGTGAATGGCCTGTGTCAAAGCACATACTTTTTCTGACAAGCAAAAGCTACAAATTAGAGACAACTGTAGTCCATCTGTTTCTCTGTTAGCCTCCTTTCACCCTGTTCTTTAATTATCAGGACCCCCACAAAGTAAGTATTATTTGGGTGGTGGATCATTCTCAGCATTGCAGAGACAATGACATGGTGGTGGTGGTGTGTTAGTGCTTCTTGCACTGGTATGAAAACATCAGACTACAGACTAATGGTAGAACTACAACGTGCACCTATATGGTCAGTGGAGCTGATAAAAATGTACATGTGTAGAATGTAATATTACCTAAAAACCTACACTGTGTGCATTTAAATATGCCAAAATATCAGGGTAAAACTGGAATTTCATTTCTGAAGTCATTCTATGCTTCCTGTAGATTATTATCAGAATGGTAGCATGTATCATATACTTTACTGAGCATTATAGAACACTTTTGCTTCACTTAATGGCATCCGATAATTTTTCTCAATACAAAAAAAAAATAACTTGCTGTACGTCATGAACAGTTACTTCAAAAATATTAGGTTATTTAGGATGTGATCTCTCAGCCAAAGATAAAGCCTTTACCTGCAGAGTGGAGGTGAGGAAGTTGTCCTGAGATACAATGTCGACAAAGAAGTCTGGAGGAATCTCTCCCAGCTGGTGATAAAGCACACTTATGAGCCCAAGGTACAGATCCTTCCTTTCCTTCATGGCCTCCTCACTCTTCGACAGCAGAGTCAGGAGACTCTTCCAGTGCTCAAATGCCTCGTACACATTTCCAATGAGGAAACACACAAAGGCAAACTGCAGCTCACCTACCACAGTCAAGAGTCATAAAACAGTAAAACTATTAAATGACATTGAATGATCATTGAAAATAAGTAACACACACTGACCTTCAGAGTGAACATATTAAAATACATTCTATGCATTTTAGTGCAATTTATATTTATTTTCTAAATTTAACACAAATACTAACCACACACCCATATTTCATAATACACACTACATGTCCAAATGTTTGTGGACACTTCTAATGAACGCATTACATTACGGTACATTAAGCTGTACTTGGGAAGTTGGATGATCACCACCCAACCTCATCTCCAACATCCTGACCTCACTAATGCTCTCATCACTGAATGCAATCAAATCCTCAGAGCAATGCTCCAAACCCTTCCCTGTACAGTACAGACGGTTACTCCAACAAAGGCAGATACACTCTTTTTAATCCCCTTGATTTCAGTAAATGAGCTGTTCCAATGCTTTTGTCCATATAGTGTAGTTTCCCACTGGAATGTCCCACTATAATTGAACACTATTCATCTGAATATTAATCATTTATTAATTTGAATTGCAAAAATGGTAAAAAATAAACAAACAAACTCATTCTTACCTAAAACATTTAGAGGCTGGTCCTTATGATGGTTCTCCAGGAGGCAGTTTAGGGCATAGCTGAGGTCCATGCTGCACTGGGTGATCTGAGCAGGTGTGGCTCCTGGAGGATACGTCTGTTTGGGGATCTGTGAGAAACGAAGCTCAGTTCCTTCCCTCGGTTTCATACGAGGGAGCCTATCAAGCCCCTCCTTCATGGTCTGGCACTCTGTGTCATTGCGTGGCAGGTTCTGCTCAGCTCTGTCTTTAGTGTGTGTCAGCTGGAGCTCAGGAACAACGTCGCTGAAGGCACAAACTCGCCCATTGAGAGGCTGCAGGGCTACCGCAACTTCCTGACTAAGTTTATCCGTCAGCGACACCCACTTTCTTAGTGTTTCATAAGGGTATGGCCCCAAGTATGAGTCCAGATCTCGAATTCCAGCTTTCATTAGAGCAATCTCTTCCGGGTTTTCAGAAGCGGAAAAGTCCAAATCCTCCTCTTTTTTGTCCCAGTGAGCCAAAATTAGCTCCCGAGGCTTCAAGCAGAGGAAGAGTCCTTTTTTGGGGCCAATCTCTCCTCCACAGCTTGCACTGTTCACAGAGCTGTAATGGAGAAAATGAATGCCTGGGGGAATCATTTTGACACCGCGGAAACGAGGACCCACCTGCCAGCTTTTATAGTCGATACCCAGCTCAGTTCCTTCAGGCACACCCAGAAGAACCAGTGTAGCTCCTTCTTCAAATAATCCTAGTGCGACCTCAGGGTCCATGTCTGCTGCTGCCATTTCTAATGAAAAAGGACAAATTTGAGCACAGTTTTCCACAGATACAGTACTTCGGTTTCTAAGCCCATGGGCAAGGTATTGCGTTCTTAAAGAGGGAAAATGACTACATATTCTGCAGAATTTTTATGTTCACAAAGCTATTCAGAGAAATTTGATGCAAAATGACTTGAGAAACGTATAAAGTCATTATTTAAAGTGACAGGAACCAGACATCGGAGTCCCAAATTATTAGAATATTTCATTTATATTTTGAGTAAGTTTCTTCTCAATTATTACCATTATAACAAAAAAGGCATGAAATATGTCACTATAATGCATTATAGTAAATAATAATCTCTTATTTGGTCACCACAAATTACATTAGATTTGATTAAACTTTTTGCCAATGTGATCGCAAACAAGGGAATTCAACATCCATATTTGACCCAACCGTGCGGTGAAACACACACACACACACACAGACACACAGACACACACACAAAGCTGTGAAAACACGTGCTCAAATTCAACATTAATTTTTATCTGATGCCATTATCACTAAATAAAGACTAATTAAAGGAATATATGGTCAAAATGTTGCTTCTTTATTTTAGAAACTGAGTTACAAGACTAACAATACTAACAAACACTAGGTCAATAAGCACCTAAACAGAACTACAAAAAATTACTCATTACAGGCAGTTAAGACAGATAAAAGTTTTTGTTCACATTTAAAGTCTACATTATATTTCATGTTAAGCTTAACTAATTAGCTAGTTACAGAAACTAGCTAATTAGGTAACTAGAATTATAGTGTTTGTTAGCACAGTTAGCCTCGCAGCTGCAGTTCTAAACTAAAGAAGCAAAACTCCAAAAATGTTTTGGTTGATAAGACTACATATGTGGTAAGTGTTATTACATATGGGGTGATCATATTTTGCATATGCAAATATGATTTCTGAGTGAATTAATCCTTTAAATGAAGCTATATGCATTAGTCTTTCCTTATAAACCAACAACGTATTGTAAGAGTGAAATACAGCAAGCATTTACCACAGTACAGTAAACCTAAATATACAAGTAGTGAAAAAGAACTAAGAAAATTTCAGGTAGTCATTAATGTTAATCACAGTTCAGCTACACAGTCTGAAAAACTGAAATACAGTTAATGAGCCTGTTTATTCACACTTATAGTGTAAAGTTTAATAAACGAAAAGCTCCTATTACATAAAATAAACGTATAATTTAGATAAAATACAGGAAAAAACACACTGAACCTGCCCAAATAAGAGTGAACGTCGTTCTCACAACGTGAAGTTCATTAATTAAACAGCACAGTCAACTTCCGGTTCAAAAGCTGGACAAATATCAAAATAAGAGCCACTAAGTAATTTAGTCATTGTTTTAGTCTTCACTTTGGTTCTTTGTGGATGTGAAATTTTAACAAATGAAAAATCATGACATGATGAAAGCTGATGGCTTTGAACTTTGTTGACTTTTGAGATCATCTTGGACACCAAAGAAAACATTTATATTGATTTTTGACTAAATCAAACCTCTCCTTTAAGTAAAAACCAAAATAACCAAACCGAGGGTCTCTTATTTTGGACACTTTATGAGAAGAGACAGTTCACTTTAAAAGTTATAGATTGATAGATACAATAATAGGAATTGCGAATTAGCAATTAACAAATCTAAAGACCCAAACAGGAGAAACATTGTCCATATGGACAAACGGAGTCAGAATTAACTTGAAAGGCACTTATTGATAATATGTAATTGTTTAAACATTGTGCCGCACTTTAGTGGACGTGGACAAAGCCTGGTTTTGGATTAAAATGCAGTGTCAGTGATGTTTCATCATTAAAACCCTCTCTGTAATAAAATGACTCTCAACAACACCCAACTTGTAAAACCCATTGTTTTTTTTTTTTTTATCCAGTATCTTGGGAAGTCCCTATGTACATAGCCATATCGTTATTTTAGTCTAATCGAAGCATTAATTGTTATTCACATATCACATGTTGTTGTTGTTGTTATAATAATAATAATAATAATAATAATAATAATAATAATAATAATAATTATTATTATTATTATTATTATTATTATTATTATTATTATTATTATAAACAGTATATAAATATATATTTAGTTATTTATTATATAAATACTATTACACAAGAACAAAATTAATTTAAACTGAAACATGTATGTGGATATTTGTGCTTGTATGTGCCCTCTTTATTTTATTGGTATTATTTTTAATCACTCACTGTTCACAATGTGTAGGTTAAGCAAGATCTGTATCGATCAGCAATCAATACGTTGGAGAAAGACTTTTAATTTGTACAGTCTGGCTGCAGCTGAGTTGTTAGAAACCTTTCCGGCAGCGGGTGTAGCTTTTAGCATTGGCAGCAGCAGCTACACGACTGAAAGTGTCTAAACTCCAGACTCTTACGAGTCCAACTATTTATTTTTCTTTATCATATTTTTCAGAGCATTCATATCGGATTAAGACGCACTATTAGCGGCAGTATGGGCTTTAGAAAAAAGAACAAAAGTCCGCCGGTTTTGAGCCACGAGTTTGTGATCCAGAATCACGCCGATATGGTTTCGTGTGTAGCCATGATCATCCTTCTTGGGCTAATGTTTGAGGTAGGGTTTTCAGCAGAATAAACCTTTTACACCGCTTTAATGCCTCCGTATAAACATTGGAATACCTCCAGGACACGGATGCTCCGATCAGAGCAGAAAACAGGCGTTTGGAGTGTTTACAGCGACAGTATTTAGTCGTGTTTCTTCTGTTTATGTCTAATATTGTGTTTCATATCAGTCAGAACTGCCGTTAACGGGCTGCCACCAGAGAGACATGGTATAGCAGTGTATAGTATGAATGGTATATATTAATTAGTAGAACAATAGTAAATTCAACAAAGCTCTGTGCTCGTAGAAAAGTATAAAATATTCACCTTTAGAGCCAATTTATATAGTTATGTATCGAACTGAAATTCACTTTGAAATATAACCTAATAGTGAAAATTAAATTAACAGCAGGACTTTTTATAAAGGTGTGTTTTACCCATAAATAATATTTATACATTTTATCATATTATCTTAGATATAAATACAAGACTGCAGTCCACATTTGAGCTGCTTTTAACTCGGAACTGAAACTCTGAGTTTAATCTTGCTAATAGTCACTGCCTACAAAGCATATCTAGATCTTAATGAATAAAGATCTCACAGTCAGTGCAGTTTAGGACACTGTATGACTTCTTGCCTGCTTTTAAAAGGTCCTGATATGTGTGAAGTGGCTGCTTTTAGCTGTTGTGTTCAATTTTCACATTAAGTCCTGCTAAATGTTCTAGCTGTGTAAAGGCTTCTCTGTGAGACATTCATTGAGACCTGAATGCTGTTTGAGTGGTTTAAGAGATGTTTTGAAATATAATTACAGGAATGGCTGGGCTATTTAGGTGACTAATGTTTGTTAGCAGAGTCAGCCTTACAGCTCCAGTTCTAAACTAGCAAAAATAGGACTCTCAATTGTCTTGATTGAGGAAAATTGTGTAAATATGATTTCTGGATAACCCATTCCTTTAAGTGTTGTAGAAATATTTGGGAGGAAATGTAAGCCTGAATAAAAATTTGTGTGAGATAGTGTATATTAGTGCTGCTTTTTTGATAAGGACATCTCAGACTTCCTTCTTCTGTAATCACTTGCACAACTTTTACTTTCAGTCTGTGACGTCAGTACTTTATCTTTTAAATAATTCTTGTAGATAATTGTGTACAGTAATAAGAGTTCTGTTGCTTAAACCTCTTGTTTAATTCTGCGTGGATTTTGCATCTGTTTTCTTTGGGGTATTCTTTACTCCTTTTATGGCTAGGTCTGTAGTTCATATATATATATTTATATAGTCTGTAGTTTATATACTGTATATTCAGTGTCTGAATTATATATGAGAATGATTTGTGGATTTGAATTCATCACGGTTTGTTGCTCTGTGAATGCCATATAGAACAAATATATATAGAACAATCATGTTTGTAAACAGGGTTTCAAGACACTTCCCCATGGAATACAATTTACATATGAGAATGATATGGAGCACATCTTGGAATCCACTTAGAGGTTCTGACGCTTCGTAAAAAAATACCCCAAAAAAAACGTCTCAGTGTGGGGCTGTAATGGTGCATCTCACAATACTTTTTTTGCTGGGAAAAAAAAACCCTGTGGATTCAGCATTTGAGAAGAGAAACAGCTCTGAACCTGTGAGTTCATTTGTGAGATTAACTGAAAGTTTAACAACAGTGATCCTGAGTAAATTCTGACAACCAACCCAACGCATGCAAGTTTGAGGAACACATAATCTGTTATGAATTATTCAGATATAAAAGATTTATTTATTGTTTATTTTGGTCATGAAGTTGTCAGTGATCCATAAGCACACCAGGGAGCACTATTCACCCAGAAAGAGTATTTATTTTTACATCAAGTGAGTTTTGCTTTATTGTCATTGTAAATGTCAGATTCCGCAATCTTTTTTGTCATTCATCAGCACACAAATGTATACAGAAAACATGGTGTATTTACACTGGCTCAGTGCTGCAAAGGAAGTAAAATACAATAATAATTAAAAGTAATAAAATATGTAGAAATTCCAGAAATAAAAGATCTAAAAGTGGAAATAAAAGCAGTATATAGCCTATGCATGTCACTTTCCCACCCGGACACGCCCCTTCATACAGAGCCAGTGGCAAAACATTCACTAGCATGACTGTGTTTATTAAGGAAAACAGTGAATCCAGGAATAAAACATAGATTATCTGCTTAATTTAAATGCAGTTGGACTCAACGGTGATTCATCTTACCAAAGATTACCCAATAACCAGTTGTTCATGGACATCAACATGTAGTTTTTTCATTGCTAAAACTGCAGAGTGTAAAATACAGGCAGAGAATGAATAAATCCCCATTGAAACCTTTGTTATCTGCAGTGAAGACAGGGACAGTTGTTTTCTGAATTGAGGTGAACTGTTTGCTTCTCTGTATTTAGGTTTTAGCAGTCTGTAAAAAGATAGTTGTAGCTTCTTACTGAATCTACCTGTACAGTCAGTGACACAACAGCACTTTACCATTTTAACCAACAGTGACCATACCTACATATCCTATATTATCGAGCACTCTACTCCTGTACTGCATCCAGAATGGCATAGTAATTATTTCCATTTCTGTTTAGCTATTACTGTTGTCATTTCCTTTCTGACTGTAATTCTTTTGGTGTTGTATGTTTGTTTTAATTATTTCAGGTTACTGCAAAATTTGCCATTATGTTCATCACAGTCCAGTACAACGTTACTCAAACATCAGGTAAGCCTTCCAGCCTATTTTATTCAGCAGTGATGTTCACATTTCAGCAGTCATAATCTGTCTTTTTGCAACTCTGCTCATTTTAATGCAGAAGACAAGCCAGAGCCGGTGAACTATTATCAGTATGGTCCCAAGGACATTGCGACAGTCTTCTTCTATCTGCTCATTGCCATAATCCTTCATGCTCTCATCCAAGAATACATACTCGACGTAAGTGATGATTTGCAGTCTTTGAGTTTCTGAATGGAAGTGATATCTTGTTGCAAAGCCTTTCAGACATTCTTGAAGTAGAAATTGTTAATGACTCAGCAGGTGAGGCATTATTTCATGGTAAGGGGGAAAAATGAAAGGTCCCAGATTTACTTGATATACTATACTTGGACTATTAGTTCTAAAATATACTTCCCACATCACAGTTGCTAGAGTCCATGTATGGAAACAAAGCTTCAAAACTGCCTGTTTTGTATTAATTGTTTTTGTGATGTCAAAAGTCTTTTCAGCCTTGCTGCTCTGCCTACTCATGCTAAAGTTATGAGAAGTGTTTCAGCCTGCATTGCATTTTGAATGTGGCACAATATACAGGGCAGTCAGTCTGAACAGCACTCATTTACATGCACTGGTTTTAAAGGCACAGCTAATAAAAATAGCCCATTTAATGGCATTTTTTAATTTTATAAAATGGGTTGTGTGCCTTCTGGTTCATTTATTCTATATGATGTTTTATTTAGGAAACCTTCAGGAGCTACCAAAGAAGAATATAACAGCAAAAATCACTGTTAGGATTATACAGCTTTTGGTACTTTATTGGTCCTCAAAAATCACGTCACTTTATTTATATAATGAAATTGAATAAAATTATAAATATAAACCACTATCTAGGTTACCTTGGAGGCCATATTGCCGTTAGCTCAAACTGACTTCTCTAATATGCACATGTGATGAGTCCTGTTTGCTGGTTTGGTCATGTGACTTTGGACATGAAGCATATTCTAAGGCATGAAGGGTTGGAATTTGGGAAATAAAATACAGGAAAAATTGAGGATATACACCCTTGAATTATATTTTTAGGTCAGTTAAGTTCTTTATTAGTCCCACAGTGGGGAAAATCAGGATGTTATTACATCCAAAAGTTAGCACAGATAGCTTGGAAATACTCTGTAAAGTATTACCCAACTTAACTTTCCTCAGCCTGTCAGATTTAATAAACTGACATATTCATAAAAAATTCCTACCAATTGAACTCCATCTATAATCTTGTATTGATTTGAACTTGCTTCCTACAGAGCATGAGTCTGGAAATAGTTTAAATAGCCTCAGTCACATTTAGTTTACAACAGAAAGGTCAGTCTTCATCTGAATGACTCTAGTTTTCATGTGATTTCTGCTATGCTCACCTGACCCACCACATGCACACTGTTTGTTAAAGCTGAGCCTCATGAGGAGCAGCAGCTACTGGTGTTGACAAAGCTTATAAAGGATGTGTCTGCATTCTAGACACTGTCTTTAATACAGAAGAGCATGTTTTCTTTGTCAGTTTGCAGAGAGTGATCTTTTAAAGTCTAATCAGGTCTATTTTTAGGAATATTATACCTGCAAGTATTTTTGTCAGAATGGTACTGCTGCATAAAGCCAAAGGCCATGGATTTTATCTTGTGATGTCAGCATTCATCAACTTTCAAAGCTTTCAAGAGTTTAAACCAAGAATTTCAGTGTGTGCTTTGTAACAGTAGTTTAGAAAACAGTGACATCATTATTTAGACAAAACCTGCTCTTCATGCCAAGTGGATGCTTTAATGAATATGAAACTGAGTGATGAAGATAATTATACATAATATAACCATGGAACTGCACACATTTTATGGTTCAGTACAGAGTTGCTCCAAGAGTCGAAAGGCTTGAAATGCATCAATAATCAGTTTGCGATGAGTTTTATACTTAAAATTGTAATATTTTCTAATACAAATAGGTTGTACTTGTTTAACACTGTACTTGCAGCCAAAGAGTTATCTGTGGATTACAGAGATAATTGAAATTACAACAAAGTTAGTTAAAATGTAAAACTCCTGTTATACTATACTTGGTATTAGTATTAAAATTCTGGTACTGTGACAGCCCAAGTCACAACTATTTGTGAAAATATAATGTTCAGATTACTGTTGACCAGGCAAAATGAATGACCAATGAAATCAGCATTTTTAGATATTTTTCGATATCAAACAAAATTTGATAAGATGCATTGAATATTGGTTTAGGTGTAGTCCCTCTTAAAAGACTTTTGAAATTGCTATCTTCTATGTTAACAAAAAATGTTTATTTTTCTTGCTCAGTTGAAAAGTAACAGTAGAAATTACTGGTAAAATGTTTCCAAATGGTTGATGGGGTATGTCATTGTGCATTGCTTGAGTTTATATCTACATGTTGTGTAAGAACTGGTGCTAACAACCTTCTTCTGATCTCCTGCAGAAAATCAATCGACGCCTGCACTTGTCTAAAACTAAACACAGCAAGTTTAATGAATCGGGACAGTTGGCAGCATTTTACCTGTTCTCTTTCATTTGGGGCTGCAGCATCCTCACAGCGGTAAGAAACATTTTCTGTCATAAGTGATGAGGAAAATCTCTTTTGCCATGTGCATATAAAATGACACTGTGTTTCTATTTTTTGCTGGTAGGAGGAAGTTGTGACAAATCCCACATTTCTGTGGGAAGGATATCCTCACACATACATGGCGTAAGTGCTCTCAGTCATTGTTAGCCTCTTATGAAAAATGTCACGATCCTGATAAACAGGAAAAACAAATGCTCCTGTGTCGACTCAAACATGCAAACACAAGCTAATCACATGCTATCGAGTAATCTACTTATTTTATTAATCAAGTAAAAAGAAAAGTTAAACTGAACGATAATATGTATGACAGCCCTAATAGGTGAGTGTGTGTGTATATACTTATCTAGTGGGAATAAAAAGTGTGCACACCCATATTAAAATGCCAGGATTTTGCCATGTAAAAAAATCAGACCATCATTTCAGAACTTCGACATTTAATGCGACCCATAATCTGTACAATTCCATTGAAAAGCAAACAAAAAATTTAGGGTGGAAAAATATAATAATGAAGAACTTAAAATAATGTGGTTGCATAAATAATTGCCTTACAAATACTTTGTTGAAGTACCCTTTGTATTTATGACCACATTCAGACTTTTTGGGTAGGAGTCTATCAGAATGGCACAACTTGACTTGGCAATCGTTGCCCACTCTTCCTTGGGGAAGCACTCCAAATCTGTTAGATTGCGAAGGTAACTCCTGTGTACATCCCCCTTCAGGTCAACCCACGTTTTCAATTGTATTCAGGTCTGGGCTATGGCTGGGCCATTCCAAAACTTTGATAATCTTCCACCGAAGCCATTCTTTTCTCAATGTGCAGATATGCTTTGTGTCATTGTCCTACTGAAAGGTGAAAATCCATTTCCGCTTTAGCTTTTTAGTTGAGCCCTGAAGGTTTTGTGCTAAACCTTGAACTGTTCATGACTCCATCCACCTTGACTAAAGCCCCAGTTCCAGTTGCAGAAAAACAGCCACATAGCATAAAGCTCCCTCCACCATGCTTCACTGTGGGTGTGGGCACAATGTTGACTTTTCCCTAAACATACGTTTTGGTATTATTGCTAAAACTTTTAATCTTGTTCTCATCAGACCATAACACATTCCAATAGAAGAAGAATACAGGTGATTCTCCCATGCAATACAGAACCAGTACTTACCAGAAATTCCTGTAGCTTCTTTAATGTTGCTGTAGGCTTCCTGGACCAATTTTCTTCTCGTCATCAATTGTTGAAGGACGTCCAGTTCTTGGTAATGTCATTGTTGTGCCAGGTTTTATCCACTTCTTGATGACTTCACTGTGTTCCATGGTTTATCTAATGCCTCGGGAATGTTTTGTCCCCTTCTCTTGACTGATGCCTTTCAACAGTGAGATCCCTTTGATTCTTTATAAGCTCTTTGTGGGTCACGGCTTTTGCTGTAAGTTGCAACTGAGTAAACATCAGGAAAATCCTACTAAAACGGCTGAACATTATTTGGGTTTAATCAGAATTCTGTTAAATGATGGCAGCTGTGTACTGATTACTATTTAACATGAGTTTGAATGTTATTGGCTAATTCTGAACACAACCACATCCCCAATTATAAGAGGATGTTCAGATGTTGTTGTTTTTTCCTCTAAATGATTTTCAGTGGGATTGTAATTTTTTACATGACAAGAAACTAGCATTTTAACAAGGGACTTTATATATAGTGTGTGTGTGTGTGTGTGTGTGTGTGTGTGTGTGTGTGTGTGTGTGTGTATATTTGTATAGTAACCAGGTCTTCCCTATAACATGTCTGTGTTCTGTCTGTAAAGGCCATTTGCTTTCCCATATCAAAGCTCTGAGCTCAGTTTTTCATTCTGCACTAAGTGCACTTTCATTTTTCCTGAAAATGAATCAATAAGTAAAATGAGTGAACCTGAATTTGACCTGGCGCTAGTGAGTTCAAGTGAACCCCTTGGCAGAATCAGTTTATTGGCTCTAGGCATTTTCTGCAAGCCACTTCCTCATACTACATCCTGTCAGACTGTCAGGTGACAAGTTCAAAATACTGTAAGTGAAATGTTAGAACATGCCTTGGGACTTTAGCCTTGTCATTTCAGTAATCACTGCCTGTATTCATTTGACTTAAGGTGCCTGGCAGTTGTGTGTAGCATTGAGCTGTGTTCCTTCATGCTGGTGTCATCTAAGACAATTGCAATTATTCAATTAATCAATGACAAATTCCCATCTTAGTGAGTTGTCACTAATTGGCCTATAGAGTTGGCAATTTTTTGACATTTATAGGTGTCATAATAAAGCGTTTTGGAATCTTAAAGCATTGTATTCTATTGTTGATTTTAATTTAATTGTTCAGCTTTTCTTTAAACTCTGATTACACAGTGAATTGTCAATATAATCGTTAAGCTACTCTATAACTGATATGAGAGAATGTTATATAATGTCATGCACATTTTTCTTTGTCTTAGTTTTCAGGTTAAGTTCTTCTACATCTGCCAAATTGCCTACTGGTTCCATGCCCTTCCAGAACTTTACTTTCAAAAAGTACGAAAGGTGAGCACTGCAGGTTATCATTCTCTTTCTTATGTTTATTATGTACTACCAGACCGAATTACTTCTGAGCATTAAGATGTTATTGTGGTAATTTACATCACTGAATGTTTCTCTGAGTTTGATGCATATCATTACTTCTAGAACACTGAAGAACTGTGTCTCATTAAAAGGCAGGTTTAAGTGTAGATTTAGAGAGTGTCTATAAATGCTCACCAGATTATATTAACTGCATAGTAAAAAGTAGCTGATTGGTTACAAACTTAATTTAAGATTAAAGAGGAGAGGCTAAAACTTAAATGTTGTGATACATAAGTGTATAGAGATGACATGGTTAACGGTTTCATGATAAAACCACATTAAATACAGTTAGTATTACTGTTTCAATCTTTAATTATCATTAAAATCGTGGTTGATTACATTGCTTGAAATGTTTATGGAACTGAAACTAAATATATGTAATTCATTTGACATCTGATTACATTTTGCATTTGTTTCTAGGAAGACATTCCTCGTCAACTTTACTACATTTGCCTTTACATTTTCCACATCACTGGTGCCTACATCCTCAAGTGAGTGTTCATTTAAGGTTCAGCTTCCAATTTTAATCCCTCGTTTACAGTGAAATTTCTTCTATAGGACTTAGCGTGGTATAAATGATTTAACTTGCTGCATAATTGATTAGCAAATCTTTGGCTCTTATGGGGAGGTACTAGGCAGGCTTCCAATCTGACCACACTTTAATTCTCTTGAGGGAAGGATTTTCTGCTCTTATGCAGAGCTATTCAACCACCACAATGAAGCATAACATGTCTGTAAGCATAAACTAGTTTGAATCTGTTGTACTGGGTAGGAAGTCCATTTTAGTTGTGCTTTGAAGGAAAGAATCTCGGGTTACAAGGCCATTGATTGGAGGAAAAAACGTAGAGCGGGAGCGCCACTCTCTGACTCGCACCGAAAAATGTGCTGTCTGCTAATTTAATCTCCTCTCACAAATATATAAAAAACAAATTCGATTCATGCTATATAAACAAAGTAGACTCTTTAAGGATTTTAGGGTGTGTTTAGCTTTGTGTCTAGGCTAAAATCTCGTAGAGTTATATAAGTTTATTTGCGGAATTTTATTAATATCCCTCCAGTGAGAGCACCAGACTCCAGAGGGTTAAACACTTAACTGGAATGTAGTCTGAATATTTAGAAAAAGGTTTTTGTAATTCCTTTATATTCATTACATATGAATTTACATATTTTAAGTCTTTTTTAATTTGTTTTAATGTTGACCGGTATGGCTTAAAGCTCATGATTTGGCTGGCAAATCAAGCACAATAATATCACAGTCAGCAAACCATTTGATAGTGGTTTTGGCACTGTGGGCAGGTGATGAGTCCTGCTGGAAAAGACATGAAGCTTATCAGCAAATGGAAGCATGAAGTGCTGAAACATCTGGTAGACTGCTTAATTGATTTTGGACTTCATAAAACACAGTGGACCAAAACCAGCAGATGACATGGCACCATAAACCATCACTTGACTGTAGAAACCTCATACTGGACTTCAGAGACCTTGTGCCTCTTGATTCTAGGAGCTAGGTTTCCAAATGAAATGCAAAATTGACTTTCATCTGTAAAGAGGACAGTGGAGCACCAAGCAACAGTCCAGTTCTTTTTCTTCTTACTCCAGCTAAGAGATAAAGCTAACCTTCTGTTGTCTCTGGTTCATGAGTGGCTTGATATTACTAATGTGGCAGCTGTAGCCCAAGAGATGCACAGTATTTATGCAGTCTGAATAATAATTTACTCAAAATAAAATATTCTAAAAATATTCTAAATACTCAGAGTCCATCTTTGCATTTACTTTAAACACAGGTGTCAAACTCCAGTGTTGGAGGGCCGGTGTTAAGCACAGTTTGGTGATTTTTCTGCTCTAATACGTGTGTGTGTGTGTGTGTGTGTGTGTGTGTGTGTGTGTGTGTGTGTGTGTGTGTGTGTGTGTGTGTGTGTGTGTGTGTGTGTGTGTGTGTGTAATATTATTTTTTATTTTATATATTTTTTTATTTATTTTTTATTTTATTAATTAATTAATGTTTTTTTTAGGGAACCAAAAGTGGTTCTTCAATAATGGTCACTCCAGAGAAGCCATTTTGGTACCTATATTTTTTAGAGACATTCTGGGCACGTGTGCTGGCATCAATATGAACAAGCTTCTGGTTGCTCTGGTAACAGCTGACGATGAGGGCCACTCCATGCATGAATATGAATTTAGTTCAGATTGCATTCAGAATCTGGATGTTTATTTCCTGCCTTCGGGTACAGTTTGTTCAGAATCTGCATTTCTAATTTATTAATATGTACTGAGATTTCTATATCTAAATATTCCATTATGAAACCATGTAACTAAGCTCTTTCTCTTTTTCTGTCAGTCTCCACCGTTTGGGCCTGGTTCTCCTGGTTCCTCACTACTTGGTGGAACTTCTGTTCCACGCTTCACGTCTCTTCTACTTTAGCAACGAGAACAAGCAGAAAGGGTATGTTCACTTCCTCTCTTCACTTCTCAAGTTACACTGTTGGTCATTAAAAGCTCAATTCTGCACTAGGACTGCTAATGAGTGTCAATTAATGACATCATTACCTTATACCAGTGGCGGATGCTCTAAGACTGCAAGGGAAGCTCAGCTTCCCCTAAAATGTCAAAAAATAAGTGATCAATAATATACTGTTGTGTGTACATGTCATTGACTAAATATGCGCTACAACGCACTCAACTTTTGTTCAGAATCAGCTTCTTATTACTGGTAACGACGCAGCTTTCCTCTCACTCATTCCCGCAGCTTCACAGTGCTTTAAACAGGGTGGACGCTCAACGTCCACAGAGTTCAATAGCGGAGCAAAGCGTGCAGCAAAACGAGAC